>SOPF01027292.1:0-11463 GCA_012979155.1 Hypericum perforatum | reverse complement strand
TCCAGTATTTGTTAATGAAGTTTTTCCTAGCAATTGTTGTTGGTGTAATTCTTCTAACTTTTTCATAATTGTATTTACCCTGAAAAATATTCACCAACAATGTTCACTAGATAAAGGTAGATCACATATTACAAATGCAATATGAAAGAATGTATTTAGTATCCTATTTATTTTGTCTGTTACTTGTTTGTGCCGCCTTGTAAGTTTTCCCAATAACCCCTAAGCAATTTCCAACCAAAAAAAAACCCTAAGCAATCACAACAATAGTCTTTTTTCTTTCTTTTTCTTTGTGGGTATTTATATAAATGCTCATATGTCTCATCGTTGGTGTCTAGTCAAACTAGGCGTAGCATCCGTTTTCATTTCTGAAAGCTAGTAACAAAGGATGTAGAGTATAGTATTAATTGGATCCTTGTATTTAATTTTTCACTAGCTAGGGCGCCTCATGTATGTGTCTTTTATGAATATTCCTTGTTGTTGTTGCTTTTTTGCAGGGAAAAGGAAGGATTCAGAGTCTTACTTACTGCTGGGAATTAAAGAGACGGAAGACGTGACTTGACCACCGTCAATGAGAAGAAGAAACTACTTAATACCTACCCTATGGCTACCTACATGCCCAGACGATTTTGATATATATTTTAATTTCTACCATTAATTATTGTCTATTTCGATATATTTAAAATTTTAAACCATGTATGCCTCTGTTTAGACATCTATGATCTATCTATCTACTTGTAGTATGTTCTTGGTGACTCCAAGTAGAGCCCTAGGCAGTAAGTATGCTAGAGGCAAGCTTCGGTGTCAAACAGAAAATTGCCCAAAGCGGCTAAAAGCTCGACCAAACTTCACAAAAAGCTATAACAAAAACTGGGAACTTGACATAGATTACATAATAAACCATTAAATGACATGTTTGTCACATTTTTCGGTAGGGACATTTCCTCCCGAGAACAATGGCCACTTTCTTCACAAATTTATTGCCTTAGAGTGGAATACTTCTCGGGACATCTTGTGGAAATCGCATTTTGTTGGGTTTCGACGTAAGATCTAATTTGGATTTTTATTTATTATGGATTTAGGGTTTACTTAACGAGGGATACTATTTTGGTATAAGCAAGCAGGCCATTGTGACTTCATTCAGATTAGTAATTATATTTTCAATTGGCATATCCTTAGTAAGTAGTGTGGTATATTATTACCACTTACCGAAGGATATCAATTTTTTTTGTCAAAGTGTAAATTGTTTGCACAATTCCGGATGTGGACGATCATGGGATTTGATCCTTCCACCTCAAGTAAGTACTGACACCGTTTTCATCAGACTATACATGGGGTGATACTAAAAGATATTATTTTGATATAAGCAAGCTTACCATTTTCATTTCATTCAGATTGGTAATTATTTTTTTGCTTGGCTGATGGCTCCTCCTCTTGAACACAATTGTTAAATG
Organism: Hypericum perforatum; assembly: GCA_012979155.1. Lineage (NCBI taxonomy): Eukaryota > Viridiplantae > Streptophyta > Magnoliopsida > Malpighiales > Hypericaceae > Hypericum > Hypericum perforatum. The sequence continues at coordinate 10,012 of SOPF01027292.1, read as the reverse complement.
TTTTGCAAACCTAGCAAAGTGACAAGTATAAATGAATTCTGTTGCTAGCCGTGGTCGTGTACAAGGGTTTGGGATGCCCGAATCGTATGTGAGAAAATTTTACGACATTCAATCTTCAAATGAGGGTGTTGATCTTGAGAAACCACTATCTAAAGAGCGAAATTGGGGAGATGTTGGCTGGGAGAAGCGGATCACATATTTTTCAATCGGCAAAACTCTACAAGAGAAATCTTGTTAAGTGGTAATAGTATGCCTTGTGGAGTACTATATATTGGTATTATGAGTGGTAAAATCTATACTGACATGTCGATTCAAACATAAATTCGGCAAATATGTGAAGTTATATTAGTATCCAAAAATACGATACAATCTATAACTTATCTCTAGATTGATAATTAATCATTGTATTCACATTCATGAATCAACAACATATATTGCTTTCTCTGATCTGGACGCCGCTCCCAAGGGTGTAGTAGTCTGGACCCAATTTGGCCCTCAATATACCAATCTATTAGAGGATGTATATCATATCCAAGAGACATTTGCACGCTTTACGATACCTCCAAATATTAGCATTCTTTTGGTCTTAGTCAGCGACCGACAAAGTAGAAGGAAAGGAAAGGAAAGAAGGATGCATCAAATCATATCATTTCGGAGAAGAACGGTATCTTACCTTTCTTGTGTTTTAATTTGCTATGGTATATACTGTTTATATATATATAATACACACACACATTTGATCTTGTCAATCCCAACAGACAAATCGGCCCTATGACAATGGGAGGATGATGGATCGTGGAAGGAATAATACTCTATAACTATGACGATACGGTCTGAAGACAGGACGGACATTAACTACCTACCATCTGCAATCTGCAACGTCAAGAGAGAGAGAGAGAGAGAGAGAGAGAGAGAGAGAGAGATGTATGATATACATGGGAGGGGAAGGGAGGTGTGCGATTTTGGCTAGTCAATGACAGCCCGCATTAATTGGACAGTGCCAACACCATGACATCCCATTCCCATACATACATATAAATGTTACTCTCTCTTTATATATATCTCTCCCTATATATGAACATAATCACTCATTGTTATTTTCTTTTAGTATAAAATCACTTGTTATTCGATCTACTGAATTAATCAATTTAAATTGGAGTTAAATAAAATATTTGAAAATTGTTAAAATTCTCTAAAAAAATATTTGATGCTGTTTCATAGGAAAGACTCGAACCCGAAACATATTCTAAACTATAATACTTTCCTCCTTTTGTTACATAACACTGTTGCGTGACATACATATATAGCTAATGGTCATCACCTAAAAAACATAGTAAATGATCATGACCACACCACCAACATCCCCCATTAATTGGGCGCACAGCATAGCATTTGAAAGAAAGAGAAAGAGATACAGATGCCTAAACAATGAAATGCGCCCGCGCGACAACCACTAAACATATATATTGCACCCTCCTCCTCCTCCTCAGATCATGTACCTACCTCTCTGCTCCTCTGCTCAATATGACATGACATGACATGAACACCCCTCTCTCTCTCTCTCTCTCTCTCTCTCTTACATATTCCTCCTTTACATACATACATCGCTACATACCCTTCATTGCTGCTGACCTACTTACTTGACTATTCTTCCCCTTCTCGGGATTTGTCCTTTTCCCTTATGCATCATCATTCATTGTCATCAATATTAATTAATATATACTTTTCCATGCCACACCTGTTACACCATCCCATATCTCGTATAATAATATTCATTAATGTCTACTCCCCTGGCGAATTGGCTCCTCATTTTATACATGTATTAATATCAACAAACAAGGAGAGGCTTCAAGCCTATGTGACTTTGGTTATCTGGGCCTTTTTTTTAGCCAAATTAGTTGGATTTATGGGTGTTTTTAGGTGGATATATGATGTAATTAAGTGGTGATATGTGTATACCTGGTACCTTAGATAATTAAGTGATGATATTCTTTAGTACATGTAATTACCTTGCAATTATTTTTGACAATTCGGGGATGAGTAATACAAATTTAACTTATCAAAAGAATATCAACAAACAAGGATATCGTTCTAAATCAAATGAGTTTTGAGTATAGCAACATAACAATTCTACAAACATGATGTAAATAAATTGAATTAGTTGTTATGATAGATGATGGTCTTATCTTTCCACATAATTTTTATCTGTTGTCAAAGAAACTGATTAAACAAAATTATCGCTTTCCACTTTCCCCACATCAAACAAAACAAGAAGCCCTCCATTTTCAACTCAAGTATCTAAATAGCATCCATATATTTCCTTATTTTTTTTCTTCTTCTGTCTATCTATTTCTCTCTAACTTTTTTTTAAAAACGACAACACTCTCTCTTACATTAGTTGGTTATTAATTACATACGTTTTGTCCCCCCTGCCACCTCGAAATTGTCAACGTAATGAATGAATGTACCTCTCTCTCTCTCTCTCTCTATCTATCTCTGTCACACACAAACACACACAGACACGTACCATATATATGAGCAGTAGGAGGAGAAGACTACGCAAGCCCCCATGCATCAGATCATGTTCATACACGGACGAATTAATTAACCTCTCTCTATATTTATTCATTAGACATTTTTCCACCACAATCCCTAAAAGTGTTTTACGTAACTCATCTTCAGGTTACCAACTAGTCTCTAGCTAGTAGCTACACGATTTTAAACTGCTACGTACGTACTTTGCGTGTACTTGCATATTATTATCATCCAAGATTAATATATTATTATCATCCAATCATATTTTTAATAAAAATTTATGTGGGTCAATCGGAATTACTTAATTTTAGATAATATTGAGCTCTGTTTTTTTCTCAAACAATTTTTTTTCATTTGTGCAATGTTAATATTGACCCACATAATTATGAGAAACGACTCAGAACTCATTGCCATCATATGCATTTTGCGGTTGGTAAGCATAGCATTACATTGCATTGTTCCAAATTAAAATAAGAAAAACAAGGCCTCTCATAATTCAAGTCAAATTAAACTAAACTAAAAGATAAGTAATCAACATTTTCGATCTAGAAATATGTAGAGTGTCCATAACTCTCCTTCCTCCCTTCTCTCCCATGGCTAGATTGCATAGGAAAAGTGGGTAAATCATACCCTATGGAGAAGTACCGGAGTGGGTAAATAATACTGTTTAAGTGGTTTAGAGAAATGCTTGTGGTCTGTTTGGTATCGCTTTCCATACTAGACTGTTAAATCTTTTATAAGCAATATAAATTAAATCAAACGAGGGAATTTTTTAAACTGTCCAAAAATATAATCATGTCAGTTGGAGTTATAAATGCATGTCGAATTACCTCACCATTAGTGTTTGGAGTAAAAAGCTATGTCAAATTTATAGTAAGTAACTGTTAAGATTGTTGAACTATGGCTTTGTCTTTTTCCTGTGCTGGATTTAATAAAAATCACTGTTCTAAAATAAATGAGATACTTTTCCACGAGGAATTTGTTTTTATTGACTTTTGGCTATGGTCTATCGAGGGGTGTACCATATGATATGATTACGAAACACTCGTGCATGTGGCTGGACGCTCCTTTCCGTATTAACCTAATTATTTATACATAACATATCCTTGCAATCCCTAGTTTACGTAACGTTACCAGCCTCCCTCAAGTACCGACTAGGCCCACCAATAAAGTAGTTTAAATTTTTTTTTCTAAAAAATATGATAAAGTAGTTTACATTTATTTTTCTCAAAAATATAATAAAGTAGTTTACACTGGACGTGCATATCATGATCATTTGATCCAAGGATTGGTCCAAATAAAAAGAATGCCTCTCCTAATCCGAGTCAAATGTCCCCCACCCGCCCACCGGATTCGGTCCAGACAACATTTAAAAAACGCGATTTTACATTTACCAGCTAAAAATTAGAAACCATGTAGTCATGGTAAGAGAAAAACTGACAATTTCTAAACAAAACCGATCTCCCCGTTTTATAATTTTGTATTACAACATATGAACTAAATAAAAACACAAATTCAAAACGCTACATAGAGAAAATAAATCGAGATCAGAAAATGTCTGTTAGTATGTGTACCAATATCACTTCATATGTATATTATTATCACGTCAATATTCGGTTCACTTCAAATGTTTACAATTGAGATGTCGCACGTATACTAATAATACTTTGCATTCCTTTAGAAACCTTTGATCTGAAAAGATCCTTCCATTTACTGACCAGACCACTCCAAAGCCTTGTTCACTGTTTTATGTCGCTACTATATTCGTTAGCTTTTTTTCTTTCCTGTTATTGCATATGGACAACTTGTCTTGATTCACTTGTTCGATGTTGACTCTTAAAATCGTGAATTTCATATGCATCCAAATGGTCACCAATTAACGACTACTAACATGCCTTTGTCGTTGACTATCACATTTTCTCGATCGCTTCCATACAGGTCACACTACGATTTTTGGATTTGGATTTGTTTTTGTTTGCTGTTTAGTTTCTTCGTTCTATCAATATATTTCATATTTTTCTGTTGTAACCCGTTTCGCTAACATAGGCCTTGCGTTCGGCATTAGCTAGGACATTACATTTCTAAGGAAATTATTAATCTTAATTCTTAAAAAATCAACTTGGGAATTCATATTAATGAAAATATTGAAGAGAACTTGTAGTCAATTTTTGAGCATAGTGCAGTCGTGTTTTCCACTTAGGTTGTAAAGTTTCCAATTTTCAAATGCATTTTGATTACCTTAATCTGGGTAAGATGGTAGATGACTATCTATGCTTGCTTTACAAAGGACACTTGTAGTATAGTATAATTGCTTAAGAGAACCCCATAATAATCGATTAGCTCTCGCCTCTCAGCAAGCAAATATAGTCTACCAACCAAACATAACTGGAGTAAGCAGAGAGCATTCAACCCAAACATAAAATGTGCAAGGGAGGCTCGCTTGTCCGAGGCTCCCTGCATCACTCTAGTTGGCACATCATCTGCCAGACATCGATTCCGTGCTCTCTTTCGGTAAGTTTCTCCAATCTCACCCGCGAATTTTCTTTTCAGCCAACCAATTTACATGATTCCTGTAGGAGAACTGTTCAGTTTGCTTTAATGTGTGAGCCTTCTCTGTTGTCTATGTCCAACTGAGAACATTCATAAAACTGACCAGCTTATACGATTTCAATCCTCTTCATTGACCTCAAGTTTACGTATACCTAAGAAGCAGTCAACTGATGGCATCAGAATCAGGAGTCCGTTCTGTTTGCAGTGAAGGATGAAAGAAGGCCTGCAGCATGAGACGGCAAAATATCGCCGAAAGTCGACATTGCAGCAGCTGATCGGTCCTTGAAAATTCCTACTTGCCCATCACTCAATATGGATCCCAACTTGAAGGTGCTCTCTCCAAACTTGCTCCCAACCTGACAACCACATTTCACAAGAAAAACTCATCATACATTATGCCAAAGAATCTAGACAATTCCCGTTCAAATTTATGTTGTGAAACGTGTGCAAGAGAATCTGGGATCCCTACATCCTGTCATAGGACAAGGATACTAACATTTCAAAAAAATACAGATACGCTCATTTTTTTAATGTCACCAGACCACCTTTTTGGTGTTGTCTCAGTGCTACCAAAACACCCTGGTGCTAAAACACTTCAATTTTTTTCCATCGGACCTACTCGGAGGCACAGGCACCCACATGGTACCAAAACTTTTCCTGTGATTTAATAATAATGAAACTAGGCACATAATTATCTCTACAATTTTAGGCCCTCTCCAGCAAGTTTAATAGAACCCATTAATTTTGTTTCACTTGTGTAGTTGTGTACTATGTTAAAACACAAACGAATTGCTGAACCAGACCTACAATGGAGCCCCAGAAAGCTGAGTATCCTCTCGAGAGAAGATAATGCATAGTAAAGCTGATCGACTCGATATCTAAAGAACCGAAAAATAAAGAGAAGTAGGATGAAATATATATAAATCAGTACCTGCATGAAAGACTTCAAAATTGGTGCAGCAACACCAAAACCTGAGCTATCACCCACTTCACTATTTTGCAAAGCCTCTGTGTTGGAATAACCCTTCCATGAAGATCTTGAAGACATATCATCCACAGTAGGAAGAGATGTCTTAGTTGTCCTGCTCAAGGACAATGCCGGTGCACTGAACACAAACACAACATGTTAGGAAGTAACAAATGACCATCCAACTCATTAAAAAAGCAGAAACAATACTTAGAAACAACATATTGATACAGCCTTTGTAGGTATACACAATAGACAATTTGTTAGATGAGAGAAACTCTCACCTGATTGGAAGGTATTTGAAGCGTGGAACAACAGAGCATCTCATGATGTTTGACTCAGGGTTGGTTGTTGGGATTTGAGCTGTATTTCTGTACTTCCTCTTTAGTTGCACAAAAAACCCAAAGAGAACAGCATGTCTGAGGTATGACTGCTTCTCATTCTCCCAGAGATAGGGTTCGTACCTAAACAGAGGATGAATCAGAAACCACTGTCAGACGAGTCAAACATACACAATCAGGCACCATCGTGAAATGATAAGCACACAGACGAATCAATCCAGAGCGAGGAGACAAAGAACCAAGGGTTGTCACAACTTGCTGGGATAAAAACTTAGAACTTCATAGGCTCACAAGAAACCGAGAGCAGCATAAAGCTGGAGACGGAACCTCAAAAGGCCAGAGAGCTTGACTGAATAAGAACAAGAACAAGGACTTTTAACACAATTATATTAACATACTGTAGAAAACGATTGCAAGCTTTCACTAATCCAGAAACAATATTATTTCCCTGACAAAATTAGATAACTAATCATACAGGATGCATTTTTCACTCCTAAGTACCTAGTGCATTGAGCATAAAATAGTTTCACAATTAGGTGGCACATCAGAGAGAGTATAAGGAAGAAAGCATCGACTATATGTCAACTTAAATATTCTTCCTTCATTAGAAAGCTATACTCAAGTACTCTCACAGTCTCATTCAAAATAAAATATGATTCGATAAGCAATGAGTGTCTGTCCTAAACAGTGGCAAACCTTGAAAAAGATCCATTTTATGTGCAGGAAAAAGAGTAACACCTTATTTACTGAGAGGGAAAAGTTAAGAAAAACAACATCTCGATGCCCGATTTCAGTCTCTGCACAAACAAATTCACTTCAGATAGTAGAACATGATTTCTTACGTTAGCCAGTCTATCGGATCCAATCTGCCTGAAAAACGACTGATCAACCTATCCATACGAGCTCCAAAGATTGGTTTGTTCATCTCTTGCATCCGTCTGATAGAAGACTTGGCTGGAGAATTCCTAGGCAGCTCCTCGGCAGTCATAGAACTATCTCCAGACAGAACATCAGCAGCAAACCTTAAATCCAAAAGAATTTGAAGAACTCCTTTTTCTGATACCTCAGCTTCTCTGGTGGACACAAAATCTTCATAGATATCAACAACCTGCAGCCAGAATAGGCAGGGCAATTGGAATATGCAGTAATCAGTCATATCTGAAAGAAACGGCCTGACAATTAAGAAATAATATCCAAAAAAGGCAGAACTAAATCAGGTCAAGACTCGAGAGAAGAACAGGAATTACATAGAAATGACCAATGGCGTGGTTTCGATAAACATACACAGCATGCAAAAGATACTAAAGCCACCAGCTATCTTTTCACCAGCACAGATAAAGAAGTGAATAAGAAAGATTTAGATACCTTCTCCAGTAGCTTTGATGCAAGCTTCTGCAGAATAGTCTTGTCAATTACATGACCTCCAACTCTATGGATCTCTTCACATGCTCGGAACAAAAATGAGATAATGTACAGCGATGGCATGGATGGTAGGTAAATTCTCATCTCAGATTTGCCGCCTCCAGATTCTTCCTGCTTGACAACTGTCTCCTCCCAACCCTGCCCATTAGCAAGGAGATCAAAAGCATAATATATCTGTCAACTATGCAAGAGCAAAACCAGGAACAAACACACAAACAAATTGCCTCACAAGAACTTGTCTTATATGCTTCTCGCACATCTATGATGGAGACATGGTGATATGGTGATTTTAAGAATTGGAAAAGAAAAACGGAGAAGTGATTCTTTTCATGGAGACTGGAACATAAAGACAAAACACCGTACTTTTGCCTTTCAGAGCATAATTTCTCAGATTGAAATTCCTACCATCACTAACTTCAAGAACAACCTACGTGGTTCCATCAAATTGGAAGGCTCACTCCAAGGTATGTGGCACCAGCGAATACAACTGTGATTGTGGAACCATCTTGTCTAGTCAAGAAACTAAGAACTAATTATTTATCTGAAATAATTGGCTCATGGCCTAGGTTAAGTTTTCAATCAACGTGATAAGAAGAGGAGACCCTTTTGATAATTCTCACTAGTCCAATAGTTACAAACAAAAATTTTGGTCAATTGAGTTGCTTAAAACATATCTTCGTAGAAAACAAACTAAGACAGGTTCTTCCTGGGACTAGGAGTTAAATACCTAGCTATATTATTATTGTATAAAATTTTCTTGCAAATAGAGGTAGAGGGACATTTTGAACTTGTAAAAGCAATGTCTTTAAGGCTGTCCTAAAGTGCCGAGACTGCAAGGGCATGTTAATGGTGAACCCCCTGCAATATTCCCAAGAGAGAAACTAAAAAATGAAAAGAGTAAAAGACCACAACAATGAAGCAGATGAAAGGAAAGAAAACGTGTATAAAGAAATACCAAAGACCAAACCAATACCAAAAGAAATCTGCCTCATGCTCTTCTTCACGAAGCCCAAAAACCAAAGAATCTTTACAATCGAACACAACATAGAGAAGAAAAGGCGTACCCTTAAAGGAGTTGTTGCGGACAATGCATCATCCATGCCAAGATCCCATTTAAGAATAGAAGAAAGCTCATCGGACAGCCAGGATATCCACAAACCATAAGCTCGGATACAAAGATCCCTAGTGATTCCACTGAATTCTTCAAGCTTAGGGCTCGGGCTTTCGTTGGCACTAAGCAATGCACCATTAGCAAATGAAGTATGCCTTCTGGAGCCGGTGGGCGTTTGCCTGCTTGGAGTAGCGGAGTCGGGAGAATCGATGGCAACACTGAGTTGCCTTCTTGCAGAAGGTGTCTTATCGAAGCTTGACAACGGGTTATCCTTAATCCAAAACCTAGGAGAACCAAGTATAAGAGGAATGTGTTTTAAATGGTTCTGGAATGCAAACAAGAGTCTCCCTACAAAAAGAGATCTCTCGACCACAATAGCCGGTGGCACGGACTTCCCCGCTGCAGCAGCTGAATTATCCATGGCAGCATACAAATTATCGAGCTCCCTCTTCACTTGTGCCAGTATCGCAGAGACACTATGGTAACACTTGTCTTGCAGAAACGAAGACAGGTCTTTCAGCCGGGGAGCCGCCTTCGGGGATTCAAGGAAAAGAAGCAGGTCATCGAGAGCACTTTGGCAATGGCTCTCCACCGAGTCTTTGATCCTGCTGACCTCGGGACCGAAGTAGGCTGCAAGGCAGCTCTGGAAGTCGCTCCCCGAAGGGGGTGCCGCCTTGGGAGCAGAGATTGAGCCAGACTTCTTGGGGTTGGGCTCGATAAACCAGATGCCGCCACCAGTGAGTGGCCTAGACAAGTAGGCCTGGAAATCTACTTGGTCGCCGGAAGGATCTCCCCCGATTGCGAGAACGGTGCCCGCCAGATCGATCCGCTGTGCAAGATCGTTGAAGCCAGAGCCGATGACAGCCTTCATCCTCTGCACGAATGCATCCTCAAAGATCTCATCCCAGAGATCAGAGTCGCCCTGGAGAACAAGCTCCCTGAGCCGGCTCCAGGGAAGCTCAACCTCGGAGCCGAAGACTGTCCTGAGCCAGTCGAGGCTACCCTGGAGGACCTCCTTGTTGTCAATTGTGTCCCTGATGAGCCGCTCGGCCGCAGCGAGGTCCTTTCCAGAGGGGATCGAGTCGA
>SOPF01027291.1:12265-47294 GCA_012979155.1 Hypericum perforatum | reverse complement strand
TAATGGGGCTTAAGGTTAAGGTGAGGTATAATATGTGGATAGTGGCTAAAACACCCAATCCGAGGACATGTCACAAATGCAACTAATCACTCGTCTAATCTAAGCATCGTCATATATATAACAAAAATAAAAACACTCCCCAAATATCCTAATATCCTAAGACTGAGAAGCACGAGTTTCTCCTAGAAACATGCCTTATTGAACTTCACATTCTTTTTTTCTTCTTTTTCTTTTCTTTTTCTTTTTTTATGTAACATTCGCAAACTAAAACAACTATACATACTTAGCATATTCTAGGTAAAAACTCGGCTTCTAACATGGCCATAATACAAATCCCAACAAAATAGACTAAATGAATCCCAAGCTACCAACTAAACCCATAATACAAGTCAACCTAAACGTCCTCGAATTGGATAATCAAAGGTAAGGAAGATGGATGATATAAGGTTTGTAGTCGGCTTTCTAATCTAGGCTCCGGTGGGTTCCCTTAACCAAGCCACTGCCTATGAGTTGCCAGCTCATTCTTCAACAGGCATGCAGATCAAGAAAAGGGTAGGCTCAAATGGTTTAAACAACGGATATAATATGGATTTTGTCTCTAGTGCTCTAGGCTTAATGTCAAAGAATGCCCCCATTTTCTCACTAACTCCCACGCAACCTAGACTACGATAAGTACTAGTAGGATACCTCGATCAACTGACTAAGTATGCACCTCATGAATAATATAGAGATGGATGTCTCTTCCTTTGGCTCGAATACTCACAAGGTACACTCGTTCACCCTCTAGTCTAGTCTATATAGTGAAATCACTAATCTAAACAATAGAGTATGAGATTTCTACCAATTCCTAGGCTTTGTGCTCGAATTAAATTCCCAACTAAGAAAATAATAAAATTCTAACACAAGTTGAAATTTTTTGAGGGGGGGTCAAATATTTGAAAAATTCATGCCAAGTCTAAACCTAAACAAAATATCCTAACATGCAGACATACTAAATAAATAAAAGGAAGATTCCGAGAAGGAACCCTCCCCCACACTTGAAAGACACATTGTCCTCAAAGTGTAGACAATACTAATAAGCACCTAAAAAAAAGAAAACAAACATACACAAAGAACATGCAACAGAATAACTCACTAATGACTTGTTATGTAGACTACATTCTTGCGATCTTTTCAGCTTTAAGCCTAATAGGATCACTGTCTAGTAGCATAACACAATCATTAAATGAGTTACACATACACAACATAAAAATAGAGTCAAAATACAAGAAAATAAATAAAGAAAATAAATAAAGAAAAATACAAAAGTAGGGAAATAGGAGCTCCTTGTCAATCATCTGAAGCTGGAGGAGGTGGCGGTGGGAACATGAAGCCGCTGCTGAAGTTCTCCGCCCAGGTGTGCATCCACTCAGCGTGCACTCGCTACTGCTCGTAATGCTCCTACTAGCAGGCCATATGAGTTCTCTGATCGGCATAGAATGCCATGTGCTCCTCTCTCTGAGCTCTCAGCTCGGCCTTCAAGCAACTATTATAGTCGTACTGGCGGTCCCATCCAACTGCATTGCTAACTGCATGGTCCTACAGTTGCACATTGTATCCGTGAAGCTACTCTTTGTGACTCTGTAGCTGCACCTGCATCGCAGCCAACTGGTCACGTAAAAACTATATATCAGAATGAGCATTAGGCGCCTAATGACTCAGCCCTACATTGTCATGCTGGGCCTGGTACTGGTGGCTCGGGCCTGCCTACTCCTGTTGCTCCTTCCTCTGAGCTGGCACCCTTCTTGGTGCCCCTAGGCATTTCTGCACTACCTCTCTCTCTTCCCAAGGCTTGTACTCGACGACCACATCTCCATCGATCATCGTCTTCTTGATCAGCTTGCTCATGTGGAGCTTTTCCATGCCGAGAGACACTAGCTCCAAAATCATCCCATGGAAAGATGAAAACTGCTTAGAAAAATGGTGACGTGCAATGCGGGAAATAATATGTCCTAAGTATAGATACCTAGGCTCCCTATCACTAATTGATCTCACAAAGTAGTCGATGATCATGGCGAAGGTGCTAAAGGGAATATCATGGCAAAGACAATCTATGGCATAGAGCTGAGATCGGAAGATTTTAGACTCTTCCCATTGACCACAAATAGTCAGAGTCATAAAGCGATGGAGGATGCCTAGATATAGTTCTCTAATTAGCGCATTAGGCACCCTCCCTGATTGGTATCGCTTAAACCCTGTAATTTCATGCCATGCCCTATGAGCCTGACTAGTGGGCGAGAAATCTAACATCCCAGGTCCAGCCTTAAGGATGAATAGGTCATTAAACTCAACCTCATCAATGCAAATATCAGTGTCAAAAATAAGTGCAGTAAAAGATTGTCTGTTAGCCGATACCTGCAACGTGCAATAAAACACTTAACACTAATTCTTACCTAGTCATGATCTCTCTGTTCTCAAAATATCTCCACCCTAGTTTCCTAAATGCAGACCTCAACAGCCTATCTACCCCTAGTGTCTTCATGTCATTCCAGTCTATCATAAAATGACTAAGGGAATTAAGGTGTGAGAATCGTTGATACCTCTCTCCCTCTCAATCGTGGAAGATCGCAAAGGGAGCATTGTAGCGGCCACAAATATCTGGAGGTGGAGATCCAGGTGGAGAAGGCGAAGGGTTTCTTGCTCGCTTCCTCCTGTCTCCTCTTGAAATCCTGCTAGATCCTGTAGCATCCGCCATCGAAATGTTTGTTTTGGACCTTTGAAAGTGTGGATAAATAGCTCGGGAAAGTTGGGCAAGTGAAATTTTGAAGATTCGGAAAGCGGGAATTTTTGGATTTTGAAAATTTGTGAAGAAACCAAACTGGCCGAGAGTTTTATAGCCAATTCTGTCCAAACCTGGCATATGCCAGATTTGATGGCATGCGCCAGCTTCTTCTTTTTCCCAATGCTGGCGTGTGCCAAATGCATCTGGCGTACACCAGCTTCTCCGAATCACTATACATGGCGCATGCCATATACCTAGGCATGTGCCATATATGTACAAACCTCAAAATAAACTTCATAAAACATACATAAACACTACTAAAAGATCACACAAAAGAAACTAACATGCTAAACTAATTTTTTTGGCTTTTATTTACGTTGCGTTCCTGGAAAGCTTCAAAACCATACGCCCCATCAGCATGGGTCAAAGGTGCAACTTGGACGTTCGCAATTCACACAACTCACGAATGGTGTACCATGACGAACTACCTCTTTGTGCAACCTTTTTGGCTTTAAGCCTAATAGGATTGCAACGTAGTAGCACAATATGCTCATTTTGTGAATTAGTGCTATTCTTGCTATAGTCTTCATCGTGCTCTAATTTTTCACACCTTGGACACAAAAGGGTGAATACATGCAATTCTTCATCGTCGTGCAATTCTTGAAACTATATTTTTTATTTCTTCACGTCTCTCAATTCTCAAGGTCACTTGTGCTCGACGGAGAATGATGAAACATATGTTAATCGGGATCTTCCTCGAAATTAAGACACTAACTAAACAAAGATACTTAACGCAAAACATCATGTTCTTTATTCTCTGCAGGTAAAAGAGCCTTTCTTTGTTTTTAATGTTCAAACATTGGATGGCACATAAATCGATTGCACCTCTGCATCTCGATTAATGTCACCCCCTTCAATGTAAATTTTGCATTGTTGGCCATTAACTCGGAAGACTATCTCGTTGCTATTTTTTAAATCAAGTGCTCCAAACCGTAGAACTTTAACAACTTGGTACGGGTCGCTCCACTTGGATTTGAGCTTCCCAGGTAAGTGTCTTAATCGCGAGTTATAGAGAAGAACATTCTGCTCCTCCTTAAAATCTTTCTTGATAATGTAGGCATCATGTCTTATTTTGATCCTTTCCTTGTAAAGCCTTGAGTTTTTGAATGCCAAGTCCCGCATTTCATCTAACTCTTCAAGTTGGAGGATTCTGCATTCTCTAGCCTTTTTGTAATCATAATTAAGAGTTTTAATAGCCCAAAATGCACGATGCTCAAGCTCTACTCGAAGATGGCACGCTTTCCCATACACAGGCCTATACGGCAACATTCCTATAGGTGTCCTAAATGACGTATGATAAACCCATAAGGCATTATCGAGCTTGTTCGACCAATCTTTCCTTGCTGTTCCGACTGTCTTTTCTAATATTTTCTTGAGCTCTCGATTTGAAAGCTCAACTTGTCCACTAGTTTGGGGATGATAAGGTATTGCCACCTTGTGCATCACCCCATATTTCTTAAGCAGGACTTCAAATTGTCTGTTGTAGAAATGTGACCCACCATCGCTGATTATAGCTCGTGGCACTCCAAATCTCGAAAAGCATTTCTTCAAAAATCAGATAACCACTCTAGCATCATTTGCTGGTGATGCTAAAGCTTCTACCCACTTTGAAACGTAGTCTACTCCTACCAAGATATACTTGTTGCCATATGAAATTGGGAAAGGACCCATGAAGTCCAAACCCCTAACATCAAAAAGCTCAATCTCTAAAATTCCAGATAACAGCATCTCATTTCTTATTGAGATATTTCCCGTTCTTTGGCAACAGTCACACTGCTCAAGATAACTACGTGCATCTTTGAAGATGAAAGGCCAATAGAAACTATATTCGAAGACTCGAGATACAGTTCTTGAAGCACCATAATGACCTGAGTAGGGAGTGTTATGGCATTGCTCTAAAATATTTGCTACTTCCCAACTAGCAATGCAACGTCGAAGCACCCTGTCATTACACCTTTTGAATAGGTAAAGATCATCCCAAACATACATCTGAACATCCCATAGAAATTTCTTCCTTTCGAGATAACTTAGATCTATAGGAATAATACCTTCAACCAAGAAGTTGGCATAATCAGCATACCGGGGAGCTTCTACTCTACTCATTGTCATAAGAGTTTCATCCAGAAACTCTTCTTGAATTTTCTCTTCAATCTCCATATCGTCGCTTTTCTCTAACCTAGAGAGATGATCTGCGACTACATTTTCTGCTATTTTCTTATCCTTAATGGACAAGTCAAATTCTTGTAGTAACAAAATCCAGCGCATCAAGCGAGGTTTCGCATCTTGCTTTGAGAAAAGATATCTCAAAGCTGCATGGTCAGTGTAGATTATAACTTTCAAACTAAGCAAGTATGGTCTGAATTTGTCACATGCATAGACAACCACAAGCATCTCTTTCTCTATGGTCGTATAGTTGAGTTGATCTCCTGCCAATACTCTACTAGCATAGTAGATGACATGTAGCTTTCCCTCTTTCTTCTATCCAAGCACACAACCAAAAGCTAGATCACTCGCATCACACATCATTTCAAATGGAAGTTTCTAGTCCAGTGATGAAATCACTGGAGCTGTGATAAGAGCTTTTTTAAGAGCATCAAATAGCTTAAGGCAATGATCATCGAAGTTGAAGGATACATCCTTGACCAGCAAATTTGTTAGAGGTTTAGCAATTAGAGATAAGTTCTTGATGAATCTTCTGTAAAATCTGGCATGACCCAGAAATGCTCTAACTCCTTTAACTATTGTTGGTGCATCCATTTTTTCCATCGCCTCTGTTTTAGCTCTATCGACTTCCATGCCAGCTCTAGAAATCTTTTGCCCAAGGACTATTCCTTTGTCTACCATAAAATGGCACTTTTTCCAATTGAGCACAAGGTTCTTTTCCTCACATCTCTGCAGTACTTTATCTAGGTTGTCAAGACAGTGATCAAATGAGTCTCCAAATACAAAGAAGTCATCCATGAAGATTTCCATAATATTTCCGTTCATCAACCAAAAGATAGACTCCATGCAACGTTGAAACGTTGCTAGGGCACAACTTAATCCAAAAGGCATTCTGCGATATGCAAAAATACCAAAGGGACATGTGAAAGATGTTTTCTCTTGATCTCTAGGGTATATTGCAATTTGGTTGTACCCAGAGTACCCGTCCAAAAAGCAATAATATGAATACCCTACTATCCTTTCCAATGTTTGACCAATGAATAGAAGTGGGAAATGATCTTTGCGTATAGTGTCATTCAATTTACGGTAATCAACGCACACTCTCCATCCAGTAATAGTCCCTATTGGAATGAGCTCTCCTTCCTCGTTGATCACAACTGTCATTCCTCCTTTCTTAGGAACACAATGTATTGGACTAACCTACTCACTATCCAAGATTGGATAGATAATTCCCACTTCTATGAGTTTAATCACTTCCTTCTTAACAACCTCCTTCATGTTTGGATTAAATCTCCTTTGTCGGTCTACTCTTGGCCTTGCTCCATCCTCATGTAAATATGGTGCATCACAATTTCTGGGCTTATCCCTTTGATGTCAGATATTTGCCACGCAATGGCCTTAATCTGCTTGTTCACAACTATGAACACTTTCTCTTCTTCTTCCTTAGTGAGCTTGTTCGATATAATAATCGGTGATCTCCCTCCCTCTATTAAGAAAGCATATCTCAGATGGGAGGGTAGCTCTTTCAGTTCTAAGGAAGGAGCTTTTACAATTGAGGGTGGAGTACAATATTTCAAGTGAATCTCTAGCTCCTCAAGCAGACCTTTCTTGTCAATTTTCTCCTCCACTTCTTCTACAAAGTCCTCTGCGACTCTCTTTAATTCCTTATCCTCTATTCTTGAGATGTTCTTCTTACAGAATTCGAGGATACACTCATCTACAACATCTATTTTCATGCACATCCCTTCATCAAGAGGATGACGCATAACACCTGTCATGTTGAACTCAACCTTCTCATCTCCAATGCTGAGAACCAATTTGCCATTATGCACATCTACCAATGCATGTGCGGTGTTGAGGAATGATCTTCCATAAATTAGTGGACAGTTCTTGTCCTCAGAGAAATCCTTAACCACACCATATGGTTTCTTAATTATTTGGTCTGCCAATTGGAGAAGCATAGAAGTTGGCTTAACCTTACACAAACCTAGTTTTTGGAATGTAGACAAAGGCATCAAGTTGATACTTGCACCTTAATCACATAGACATTTTGGAAACTCGGTTTCACCAATGAAATAGGGAATTGTAAAACTCCCCGGATCTTTTAGCTTTGTTGGAAGATTTTTTGAGATAAGAGAGCTACAATCAGCCGTGAGTGTAATCGTTTCTCCATCTGAAGTGGGACCATTGGTGGAAGTGGTACGTAAATTTCTTCTTCCTCTGCAACTTCTTCTTACAGGACCTTTTTCTTCAGAACTTCCTCCTTGTTATCTTTTTCTAGACTTTCTACGTCAATAGGTTTACCATTCTCTTGGTCTTTTTGAGAAGCTAATTCCTTGCCACTTCTTAAGGTGATGGCATTAACTTGGCGACGAGAATTTTTCTCAGTAGAACTTGGGAGAGAGCCAGATGCTCTATGTGTATTTGTCTTAGCAATTTCCCCAAGTTATACTTCTATGTTACGTATGGCAGTTGCTTAACCTTTAAGAAACTGCTCTAAATTGTTCTGCCTCATTTTCTGGGCCACTAATGCCTTCAAGATTTGACTTTGATTGTTGGATGAATCTTCAGTTTGTTAGATAAATTTCTCAACCTTGTCAAATCTATCCTCAAGTGCTAACATTCTTTCTCCTAAGAACCCACGTGGTTGAAAACTAGGTGGTAGTCCTTGTTGCGAGACACGTAATGTCATTCTTTTATTAAGAACGATTGCCATACTGTCATTGTTGTTTCTTTCTTTCCATGAGAAGTTAGGATAGTTTCTCTAACCAGGATTGTATGTAGAGGAATATGGGTTGTTTAACATTTGGTTTCCTCCTTGTCCTTAACCACTCATAAAGTTGACCTGCTCTGTAGATTGGCTCATCATTGCACATTGACTAATCTCGTGGCCAGAGTTACCATAAGCTTCGCAATGCTGTTGTAAGGCAACAACATCAACTTTGTTTAATCTCAAATCACACAATTGCTTTGCTATCAAGTCTAATTGTGCTTGAAAAGATGAAGAAGCATCTAAGTCTATTATTCCTCTTCTCTCACTTCGCTCAGTTACCTCCCTTAACTCTCTAATGGATTTTTTTCCTCTTATTCGTAATTATCCTGTTTGTTGCTGCCAGCTCTTCCAGAATATGTTGGGCTTCAGCCCTTTCCTTTCTCAAACAAATGCATGAAGTGACTAAGGCGGCTTAAGCTTTGTGAAGGCAAGGGGACAATGTTGGCAGGCACTTTAGAGATATTTTTAGGTTAGATAAGTTATTTGAGAAGTTAGATTAGATATTTAGTTTACTATTCCTTTAGTTAGTTTATATATTAGGTAGTTTTTGTCTTGTAAAAGAAGTAAGGCTAATTGGTGACAAAAATCGACTTTGTGTCCATACAAAAACCAGATGTAAATATTTCTTTTACTTAGAAGAACTTGGACTTAAAGAGTGGAGCTTGGAACCTTGATAAGTTTCATTTTCCTTTCTCTCTTTTGTCTATGTTCATGTTTATTATGTTGAATATAAGTATGTTTGAGTAGTTGTATGAGTTTGGTGCCTTGTTACCTTTGATGTAGCCCTTGATAAAAGTTGTGTATGTTGTTGAATGTGTTCTTATCAACGTGCTTGATCATATTGCTTAGACTTGCTTGATCACCAAGCCTTAGTAGCTAGTCAAAACTTGAGACCGGAAGGAGATAGAATTGATAGATTGGTTGATTTGATGATTAGTACTCTTACTAGGAGAGAAATCTCCTTGGTAACCTACTGATTGTCCTTGGAGTGAAGCTTATAGTTGATGCTTAACTTGGTTTAGTTGGTTGGTGGGGTCGGAAGAACATATCCGATTTTCTAAGCTAGGTTAAGTAGCAACTTAGACTCATCGTGCACAAAAGTGTGGTTAAGGTTGCCTTTGATTCACAGACCACATCACATACACTCAGACCCCTCTTTATCTTGGTTATATTGTTGGTTTAGGCACCTTGCTCTATATTAGCTTATAAATTGTTAGTATTCTGTTTTATAAACAACCTTTGCTTGAGTTTGTTGTTATCATCTTTATTTCCAATCTTTACAGTTTAGATCACAAGTGTTCAACAACAAACTTCATAATCTGATCCTAGTCAAGTAAGTAAACCTTAGAGTAGGCCTAATAACTCAATCTCTGTAGTTCGACAATCCTACTTACTCTTATTTGCAAGCTACTATAACCCTACTGCTAAACTGGCGCACGCCACCTTAGTTGGCTTGTGCCAGGTTTATTGGTCGTTTAGTCTTTGCAGATGCCAGGTATTGTTGGCGTGTGCAATAGATTCAGGCTGGGCTAGGATTGGCACACGCTAGTAAGTTAAAAAGAGATGACCGATTGTCCATTTCTAAGCAGAACTATGGTAGGTAGTTCACGATGCCATTAGCGCAATCTGAATACCAAAAAAATTGGCGCCATTGTTGGGGATTGAGATCTTAGACTCTCAATTCGGTTTACAAACTCGGATCAATATATATATATATATATTAGTATATTATCTTTTATTTTTATTTTTATTTTTTTTGATTTTTCATTTACTTTTCGACCAAGTAACTTGTCTGGCTTGACTAGTTACATGCATGCCATTAACCCATTCAACCAATATTTCTCCAGATTGAAGAAGAAATAACGCAGTTAGAAAGGTCCTTACGAAGGGAGAGAAGAGAAAAAGAAAGAATGGATCAAAGGCAAGAGGGTCAAGGGGATGGAGTTCATGCCCCTAGATATCTCTAATGGACCATGGGAGACCAACTTACGAAGGAGCAAAAACTGGAATCCAACAGCCAGCTGTCGAAGCTAATCACTTTGAAATTAAGCCAGCCGTGATTCATATGCTTCAAGCTTTGGGTCATTTCTTTGGTTTGCCTAATAAAGATCCCAATGAACACCCGGGGAACTTCATAAAATTAGCTGATAATTTTAAGTATCCTGGAGCGACTGATGATGCTGTTAAGATTAGAATGTTTCCTTACACTTTAAGGGATAAGGCTAAACTTTAGTATAAGCAACTTAAGGGTACTCCAATAACTACATGGGAGCAATTAGCAAATGCTTTCTTAGATAAATATTTCCTCTACTCAAAGACTAACAAACTCATCAAGGAGATTACAAACTTCGAACAATATGAAGGAGAGTCTTTGAGTGAAACTTGGGAGAGATATAAGGAGTTGCAACAAAAATGCCCGCACCATGGTTTGTCTGAGGAGTCTCTGCTTAAGACATTTTATTTTAGCCAGTCGCCATCAATAATGAGAACTGTTGACTCAACTCTTTTATTTCACTTCTGTCTGTCTGGTCTGGCGTGCGCCAAGTGCACCTGGCGTGCGCCTGCCTTCACGATTTTGCTTCACTGAGTCAAAATGGTCATCTGAGTGATCTGTCATTCTCGCTACGACTACATGGCATGAACCAAAGAGCTTGGCGTGTGCCAGAAGACTGCTTTCCTTGGCTTCGTGACTTCCCTCTTGTCCGGCTTCGTGCGTGCGCTCAATCATCCATCACCTCTCCTTGAATAGGCTCCTAAAAACAAGCAAACATAATGAAAAATGATAAAATCAACCTAAAGACACAAAGAAGGAAAACTAACACTAAGACAACTAAAACACAACTAAATCAACCTAAAAACACTAAGAACGAAACACTAAAGGGGTATGAATGATGAGTGTTTTTGACACTCATTTGCCAGCCTCGTTTTTAAAAATTGGCGCCAACTTTGTGTGTTTGAATAAGTACACTCAGTTGCACATTGTCTTTAATTGATGAACTCTTTATGATTGGTTTTTAATTGTTTTTAAGTCTCTATCCCAGCTCGCGAGCCTGTCTGTTGTCCAGCTGATGATCGTGGTTAATAAGTTGACAATTATGGCATTAAATGCACGCATTAGATGGCACTAGATGCCAATGGGATTCTGTTTGTAACATTCCAGCTTGCATTCCTTTTTAAACCACACGAAAATAATGGAAAGACATGAATTTGAAAACCCCTGAATTAAAGAGTGGATTCTCTTACCTTTTACGTGCATGGACTTGCATGGAAGTTACCTTTGAACCTTGCCATTGGTTGACTGCTTAATTCGTTAAGCCCCTCCTTTTGTCAATTGCAGAAGCTCTTGCTTTAGGAGTTCTATCTTTATTTTCTGTTTGTAAGTTACTTTTGAACCTTTACAATTTCCAAAAACCAAATTTGAACGTGTTCCTACACTATCTTCCCCTATATTTTCAGTAAAGTTTGCTCTTCCACCAATTCTTTTATTATCTACCAAGTCAGATCTACATATCTTCTCTTTGTTTTTCCCATATTTCTTCCATCTTTGCCTATTTGTTTGAATCGCTCTTGGGACGACCACTCTAGATCCGTCTTTAGATCAGTTTCGACATTCTAACTTATTTTTTGCATAACAGTTTTTTGGCATGTTCGGTGGGACTAAGGAAGGCATCTGAGAAGAGTGATTCACAACAATACCTATTCAGTTTTGAGTCTTTTCTCAAAAGAGATCAAACTGGTCAAAGGTTATGCTAAAAGAGGCGTCCAGCTTGGTTCGTGAACTTTAAAGAGATTTTTTGGCCTTTTTTTGGCCGAATCTGAAGAAATTCAAATCAGAAAAGTTGTAGAACGGTATTTTTTTCTTTTTCTGGATACTAAGAATGCCAAAATTAGAGTTTATACCAGAAAGTTAAGAGCGAAATACTACTACATATTGGTCAATCTGCATCCAGCCAGATTCCCAAAGTTTGAGATATTTTTTTCGGCCTTTTACAGGCTGAATCTAAAGAAACTTAAATCACAAAAGTTAGAGAACGGTCTTTATTTTTTCTCGGGATACTAAGAATGCCAAAATCAAAGTTCATACGAGAAAGTCAAGACTAAAATACTACATAGTGGTCAATCTGTAAGTTAACATCCAGCCAGATCCATAAATTTCGAGGAGTCTTTTCAGCCCTTTGTAAGCTGTATCAGAAGAAACTCAAATCACAAAGGTTGGAGAATAGTCTTTCATCTTTCTCTAGATACCAAGAACACTGAAATCAGAGTTTGTACAAGAAAGTTAAGACTAAAATACTTTATATTGGTCAATCTGTGAGGCACAATGTCTTTGCAGATCATGAAGGAAAGATTGTGATATACATATCTTCTCGTATTGACTGACGAAGAAGGTTAGAGAGAAACTGACTTTATAGTTGTAAAGTGGTTTTATCATACCTATTATGGTGTTAAATTACCTGAGGATTTGATTGAAAATATATCAGTCTTTGGTAATGAATGACCAGATTATCTGATTGAGGGTGTTAAAACATATGGTTGTGAGTTACCCGATCATCTGGTTGATGATATTAACTACTATACCAAGAAAGTTGGAAATAGGAGAACTCAATGTGCTCAAAAGCTTAAGTCTAACTTTGGCCATAATTTATTTCCCATGGCTGCTTGGCGAGAAGCAATAGAATACTTCGAGTATTTATTATCAGTTTCTATCAGTGAGGTGGTGATTCAAAATATGGAAAGATACTATACAGCTAACTCTATACCAAATAACTCGATTGGAGTACTATCAAGTGGAGTAATGGAAGATCAAAAATATTTCAACTCCTCCAATTACAAGAGTAAAATTGATAAAGCCGTGCATGGATCGGCTATATCTATGAAGTATTGTAGCCCTCTTATCTAGGAGAGCGAACAAACGGCTAATCCATAGTGAGCCGACACCACAACCATTAATAAGGAAGAGTCATTTTTACCATCATGCAGCATACATGAACTTGAATATCGAAGATATTTTGACTCACATAGTTACAAGACTAAAGTTGACACAGTTGTGCATGAATCGACTAAATCTATCCAATATTTTATGCCAGCTGTCGAAGGGGTTGAAAAAATGACTAGTTTACGATTGGTCGATACCACGGTCATTGAGAAAGAAGTGTCATCCATGACCGATACTATGGCCATTGAGTTTACAATACCTATTATTGAGGAGAAGGAAGCGGCATTCCCAATTCAAGTCCCATCAGCAACTAAGACAGTCCCAAGTATTGTACCAAATACAAAAGGGATTCTTGGACCTTCACCATTTTTCAAGATCTTCGGGTCTTCTTTTGCTAGGGGAATTTTAGGATCTCTGCCAAGTCACATGTTATGGAGGTATACATCACACTTGCCCAATTATGTCCTAGCTCAACATAAAGACATAAAAGAAAAAGTTCACTTTCAGAATAATGATAAGAATTCTATCTTACCCCGGGGGCATAAAAAGCACTGCAACATAGTGATCAATGCTCCTACATTGGCTGAAATCATTTCGGCCGAGGAGTATATCAATCTTACAACCACTGAGGAGCAAGATGATCTTACCTCAATCGAGTAGCAAGATAATTTCACCTTGATCGAAGAGCAGAATGATTCTATTTTAAGTGATGATCAAGATAATGTTATCCAGATCGAAAGATATGGTGATAACAATCATATTGAAATTGAAGCCCAAGTTACAACTCAACTTGCCACATCCGGGGAGCAAATACACATGATAGAGGCTGTTAGATCAAGTAAGAGTACAGTAAAGCAATTCTCAACTGTGCAAGTCACATACAACTTCAATAGGAGCACATGCATTGGAAAAAATGTTAAAATATGGCCAAAATCAGACAGAACTGGCAAGAGACAGCCTGAGTATGCATGGGTTAAGAAGGATGTACTTACTCAGTTAAAGATTGAGCAAAATATTCTCCATGAGAGTAAGATTACTATAGTCTGAGTGCCCAAGAAAGAGCTTGCATGGCCTAGGAAAGAACCATGTAAGACACGAGCTACAAGAAGTGAGCGACCTATAAGGTGCCAAAGCCATCATATGGAGCCTATGCAGAAAGAAGTGCCAAGAAAATCAAATTCACACTCGGGGGGCAAATGTCTAGAAACTCATCAATTGACTTTCACAAAGACTCAACAAAGAAGGTTGAAGGAAAGGATTCAAAAACAAAAGGTTAGAGGCCTTCAATAATATTCGTACGATTATTTTAGTGAAAGATATAGAGTTTCTACTCAACCATATAAGGCCAAATTCAAGTACCCTCGAAAAAACCATGAGCACACGGATATATCCAGATGAGTGATCATCTACAGGCCGACAATGGCTAGGTCTCGACTGATTCACTAGCAAATTCTTTGCATTTTACTTTAACTTGGTCGGATATATATGAAGTTAATTTTTTTCATATTCAAAGTTACTGATTCCTAGCATCAAAACATTGACGTGTGGGGGGACATTGTTGTAGCGAAAAATTAATTCGTAAATTTTCTGACCCGCTTTAGTAAAAAATCTGTAACTAACTGCTCAAATATTGGATTGAGATGATTCCAAAAGCAACAGAAAGATAAGAGATATATCTACAACTTTGTTGTTTATCACTTATCCAAATTCGGTGAAGAAGGAGGTCATTATCAGCTTAGAAGTTTCGGGCAGTTTTTGTTTTCATATCTAAGGCCAGAGATAATTTAGGTTTTTGTATTGAACGTCCTAGGGTTTTTGGTTTCGAGCTAGGGCTAGTTTTTTCTATATAATGATAGGCTTGACGTAGCCAATAACACAACACAACATATCAAATCTCTTATCAAAGCTTCGACTTTTATCTTAGCATAGGGTAGATGTAGCTTTTATCATTTATGCTTTTCTCTTGTCCTCTTCCCTTATATTTTCAATAAAGTTTTTGCTCTTCCACCAATTCTTTCTTATTTACCAAGTCAGATCTACATATCTTCTCTTTGTTTTTCCCATATTTTTTCCATCTTTGCCTATTCGTTTGAATTGCTCTTGGGACGACCACGCTGGATCCGTCTTTCGATCATTTTCAATGTTCTAACATATTTTTTGCATAATAGTGGGATGCATAGTATGTGGATAGCTCTTGGTCATAGCCACTACAAAGTTTCCTTGTCCGTCCCTTACCACCACTCCAACCTGCCCTCCATGTTTATCAAGGAAGTCATCGTCCACATTAATCTTGAACCAGCCCATTTTGGGTGGTGACCACGTAGAAATGTCTGGTGAGACCCACCCTCGTCCTACTCCCATAACCTCTATAAACTCATGCCAAAACTTGAAGCCATCCTCGAACAAATGCTGCCAATCACAAATTTCCCCTTTTCGGAAGACAATATGGTTGCGAATTTTCGAAAGGTTCCATAAATAGGTTATGCGACAACCTCCTTCTAGACTACTCGCATTGGTGAAGAGAGCCTTTATCCCTTATTCGACGCTCTGAAAGGGTTCCGTGTAAGTAGGCATCTCTCATTTATCCAAAAGGCTCCTAGACTAGTTGCAATTGAAGAAAAAATAGACAGTAGATTCGGCCTCGTTCCCATAGCCCAGGCATGTCTCATCAAGCTCCATACCTCTTTTGCTTAAGTTCGCTCTCACGGGGAGATTATTATCCATTATGCACCAAAGCAAGTTTTTGATCTGTGTGGGGCAAATGATAAACTAACAAGTACTCCACACTCTTTTATCAACCATCGAAAGGAGGGCCAGCTCCGTAGAATCCCACCATATGTTAAAATCAGCACGGTAACCACTGTGAACCGAGTACAACCCATCCTCAGCAAATTTCCATCTAGTAGTATCTGGGTGTCCATATCAACTAATATGGATTGAGAGGATTTTATCCATATCTTCCCCAGTGAACAGCTCTTGTATAATTGAAATATTCTAAGATATGCCATTCTTAAATAGTAGCTCAGCAACCTTTTGGTACATATCCCCACCGGCCGAATGTATGAAAGGAAGCCTTGCGCCAAATTTGGGATCCATTTGTCATCCCAGATGTTGATCTGCTGACCGTTACCAACCTTCCATGTCAAGCCCATCTTGAGCAGGGTGATCCCTTTGTGTATGCTCCTCCACACATAGCTACTAGTATTACCCACAGTGGTTTCCATAATATACAGCCGGGGAAAGTATCTTTGTTTCAGTATTTAAGCTATGAGAGACTTGGGATTGGTCAGAAGATGCCAGGCTTGTTTAGGAAGCATTACCATATTGAAGTTTTGGAGGTGTCTGAAGTCCATGCCACCTTCGTGTTTAGAGCAACATATTCTTTCCCAGTTGTGCCAGTGAAATTTTTTTGTTTCCGTCAGAGCTACCATAGTAGAACGCGCATAGCATCTTCTCCAAGCAGTCACAGATACCTGCAGGCAACAAAAAGCAACTCATTATGTAGGTACAGATTTGATTAAACACTTCCCTTCCCGCACGCGATAAGACCTATGCTTGCCAGGTCCCAATTCTCTCTCGTATATTATCTTCCAGTTGGGCAAAAACTTATTTCTTTGATCTTCTGATAATCATTGGAAGACCCAAATACTTCTCCTCGACCCTGCCCATGCGCATGCCTAGCAGCATACAAAGTCTTTCAGCATCATCATCCTGTATATTCCTGCTAAAAGTTATAGCGCTTTTTTGTAAGTTCATTTTTTTCCCTGAAGCTTAAGAGTAGAGGTTAAAGATGCTAAGTATGTTTCATAGCTCTATCTCTATAGCCCTGACAAAAATTAAAGAGTTGTTAGCAAAGAAAAGATGTGAAAGAGTAGGAGCTTACCAAGAGATTTTGAGTCCATGTTTGCATTAATCGCATCTTCTGTGAGGGCTCCCAGTCCTTCAGCACAGAGAAGGAAAAGATAGAGAGATAATGAGTCTCCTTATCAAAGGCCACGACTCGGATTGAACTACTCTCATAAGTTGCCATTTACTTGGACCGTATACTTAATCGAGCGAACACATCTCATGACAAGCTCAGGGAAATTAGAGGCAAAACCCATCGATCTTAGAAGCTTTTCAAGGAAGTCTCATTCCACTCGATCGTAGGCTTTCATCTTATCAAGCTTGAGAGCACAAAAGCCATGTCTTCCTGTTCTCTTCTTCTTCAGGTAGTGGAAGGACTCGAAACCTAAAAGAACCACATCCATATAAACCTCCCCAAGATAAAAGCCCCTTAATTGAAGTGGAATATCTCATTCAGGATGGTCTTCAGTCTATTGACAATGGCTTTAGTAATCAGCTTAATCACTGCATTAGATAGACTAATCGATCTATACTTCAAACAAGTAGTAGGCTTAGGCGTCTTCGGGATAAGAGCAATTATGGTACTATTGATTAGTGTAGGATCTGCCTCCGTATTCAGCACATCCATAGTAAGTTGCAACACTTCCAACCCTACTTTATTCTTGAAACTCTGATAGAAAATTAGGGGCATCCTGTCAGGTCTACGGGCCTTAGTTGAGTGCATTTGGTCTAAAGCTGCTTTGATCTCTTTCATTTATACAGCCTCGTGAGCTCCCTATTCATCTCTTCTATAACCCTCTTTCCAACTTTCTTGGTCACCTCCTCCACCAACTCGCAACCTGAGGAGGTAAAAAGAGAAGAGTAAAAGATTGGAAAATCTCTGCGATCCGGTGATTACCTATCACCAACGTCCCCACTTCTGTTGTGATCTCCAAGATTAGGTTTTGTTGGTGTCTGATCTTTGCCCTTTGATGAAACAATTTGGTGTTCTTATCAACCTCTTTGAGCCAATCAACCCGTGATCTTTGCGCCCACATTTGCTCTTCTCTCAGCAAAAATTCATCTTTTTCCGTAAGATATTCTTATAGTCTTTCCTTACTAGATTTTGTAGGGTGACGCCCTTGTAAGAATGTTATCTCCTCTTCCAGTTGCTTCAATCTATGCCTAACATTGCCGATTGAGTTGTCTCCTATTCCTTCAATCTGTCTGCACACTTTTTAGTTTGACACATCAGGTCCACCCCCAGTCCTGCTTCATGCCAGCTCACCTCAATCTGTTCCTCTAACAAAGAAACCCTTAACCACATTTTCTCAAAGCTGAATCTTTCTTAGTGCGGGTAGACTCAAGCTTGGAAGTCGAGCAAATTAGGGGTGAATGGTCTGAGCATATACGAGGGCCCGCTTCTACCTTAGAAGTAGGGAAGAGGTCAAACCAACTATCAGTCGTAAGGTATTTGTCTAGTTTACCCTCAATAAAGTTCTCATCGTGTTGGCCATTGCACCATGTGAAGAAAAGGCCCCCCTGCTTGACTTCCCTGAACCTACATCCCAAAATACATGATCGAAATTTATCAATCCGCACCATCGGGATAATTTGACCACCACTTTTTTCCTTCATAGTCGTAATCTCGTGAAAATCTCCTGCATATAACTAAGAAAGATCAGACCTCCCTTTTAGTTCCCTCAAGAGTTCCCAATATCTGTACTTCTCTGACTCCTTCGGCCAACCATAGAAGCCCATGAGACACCAATGATTCTCCTTCCTCACCACTGCATCAATATAGTGAAGGGAGAAAGACAACAAGTCAATAGTAAGAGTAAGTTGCCATGCTATCATGAGCCTACCACTACGCACTCTGCCCATACCAGTACACGCAACTGTGATGGCAGACTCGAAACTAAGATGCCAAGCAAAGTTTCTGCTTTCAAATCCTTCAGTCTAGTTTCAGACAGAAAGATCACATGGGGTTTACAGATCTTCACCAACCTGCATAACTGTCAAACTGCCTATGGTATCCCCAGCCCATGGCAGTTCCAGGCTAGGATATTCATTGTGATTAGCGGGGCCACTCTGCGACCACTGCCTCACTTTGGGTACTTCCCTCGTCTTTTCTGGTGTTACTTCTCTTTGGGCTTTTA
The DNA here is from genome assembly GCA_012979155.1 of Hypericum perforatum. NCBI lineage: Eukaryota > Viridiplantae > Streptophyta > Magnoliopsida > Malpighiales > Hypericaceae > Hypericum > Hypericum perforatum. The sequence goes on along the minus strand of SOPF01027291.1, from coordinate 28,617 downwards.
CATTCCTCCTTGTTTTGATCGCCTAGATTCCTTTTCTCTTCGGAAAAGATAGTAGTGGATAATGCCTCACTCTTCTCCTTCTTGCACCCCAATCTCTTCCATTTTGACGCTTTGGGAGTGCATACTTCATTCTGCCTATCAGTGTTCTTTTCACCTACTAAGTCTTATCCTTTAACAACTTTGGTAGCTGCTCCATCTTCTTGTACTTTGTTTAGAGGGTCAGAATGTCTTTGCCCTTGGTTGCCTATACGCTTCTCACGAAGATGTTGAGGAATATATGTTGGGGTCTTCTGAGCTTTGAGTGTCTCCTTGCCATCCTCCTCCGAGTGAGCTCCCATCAGCTTTGCTGTCTCCCTTGATGAGTCTTGGGCATTTCTTTTCTCCTCTTTCGAGGCTGTCCCCTGATTCCCTTACTGTGCACCATTCAGAATAGTAAAAGACGACAGCGAGGCTTGAACTTCCTCTAGCATTTTGTCAACAATCTTTTGTCTGACTGGGGTGTCGAGGGAGAGGCTCCTCTTGGCTTCAGTGGCCCTTTCAGCTTGAGTTTCTGCTCTAGTAGTACGCGGCCCCAACCCACATCAACGAGCCATTTTGGTTTAAACGGGGATGCCCTCATCCATTCACCATTGGTGTTAGCATCTTCCGACATCTTATCATCGTTGGTCTCTAGCTCACAATCCCTTTCAATATATCTCAATCGACCACATCTAAAGTAGAAAGATGGAAGTCGTTTGTGCTTAAAAGATTATGGTAACCACTTCTCCTCCTACAACCCAGAATTGCCTTCTTCTAACCAGTGGAGCACAGGCATCTAAAAGGGCACATATTCGGAGGTACTTACCTAGACCTGGCCAAGAATTGATTCCAATTTGTAATTCGATTTGATTCGATTCGCTAATAATTCGATACGGTTCGTTTATAATTCAATTTGTCAACAATTCGATTCGAATTCGTAATGGTACGAATTGAATTCGATTTAAGATTTTTATAATTCGTCAAACTGGCGAATTTAATTTGAATTCGATTCGAGTTAAATTCGTAAACTTGATTAAAATTTTTATATAATATACATATATATTGTGGTAAAAAAACTCAAACACTCCTAAAACTCTAAGTCAATTATTTATTAAATCATAAACTTTAAATCTCAAATCTTTAATCCTAAAATTCTAAACCCTAAATTTAATTATATACTAAATAGTAGATTTTTAAACCCTAAATCCTAAATCATGAAACCCTTAAATCCTATATCGTAGACGACTTATTTTGGCGCATTAAATGCAAACTCAAATTTTAGTTTATTTTTTTTCAAAAAATGTTAAACATGTATTCATTATTTTTTAATTTTTAATTAAATATTAAATATTTAAGAATCAATTTGAATTCTATTCGGATTCTATTCGAATTTGAAAGTTTATAATTCGTATTCAATTCGTCCTTGGACAAATTGAATATGGTTTAATGTTTTGATAATTCGAATTCGAACTAATTCGATTCGAATACCTTCAAATTCGAACCGTGATCAGATATATACTTACCTCTTGTCTCCATAGACCCGTGATCTTTATTAGTTGATACTTGTCTCAAATATTTTTTATTTCGAAGTTGGTTCTCGTGACTTCGCTGACACTTTAATTTTGTATCAATTTTCATCTTGGTTTCTTCGTTCTTTCTGTTTATATTTCTCTATTTTGTTTTATAACCCCTATCTTTAATATAGATTTGGGGTATCGTTCTTAAAAAATTTGGTCAACGCTTACAATGAATAGTCGACTATGATAGTCGAAAGTGTCCTCCAAGTCCAAGTAGTCGATTAAGGTCCGTTGCTTTTAGACTAAATACATCAACGCGGCAACGCCCCCGACCGAGCCCCAAGATAATAAATAAAGCAAAAGGTAAAAAAAATTAACTAAAATGAGTTCGGGATGCGGCAGAAAGCGGCTCCGCTCTTAAACACGACCCTAGTTTGAGTTTAAAAATAATATTATTGTTGTTTTTTTCAATCTTATTTAATTATACTTGCCACAATATTATTTGATAAATAAATTGTTTATATGTTATTTGTGTGATTATTAAAATGAAAGTTATTTTTAACAAAATTATAAATAAATAAAATGTAAATATTTTAAAATATCTATATATATTACAATGTTAATATATTCATTTTCCATTTTTTCATTAAATGATATATTATTTAATTTCCTCTGTTATATTATTTTTACCATGGGTCATAATAATCTTAATTTTGTTGCTTGATTATAATATTTTATTACTATAATTTCCAAAAATAATTAATATTGTATATCAATTATAATTTTTTTATATAATCAAAAAATATAGTAGATAATTTGTGGATAAGAGAAAATTTAATAAGTTACTTTGTGCCCTATGTTGAACTAAATTACTAATTTGGATAATAAAATATTTAATTAAGTCGTAATTGGTGTGAATGAAAAAAAATATTTATTTATTTATTTTGTGACATACTTTATAGTGAATTACAAATATAAGTACCATCCAATCAAACCCTTCGCAGTACAAAGAGATGCATACTCGACCCTAATTTCAATAGCATATTTTTGCACTTCAACGCATATCTCTTAGTCTACTTGACAAGTCTCGTCTTAAGAGACATGATGTTTAGTATTTCAAAAACATACATGATGTTTAGTCTAAATGGAACTCTAGTAATATGACTATTACTATGGATTGATTCAAAGCAACCATCAAGGTACAGAGTCGATAGATTTTTAAAAATTGAGTTAGATTGTGGGTCCAGTCTTGAATCATACCCTGATTCTGAATTATTTCGCAAAGTCCACCATTTACACTATGTACATCAACAATCTAATACAAGTTACATAATAAATAATTAATTTATCTATCATCACTAAATAAAAATGTCACAGAATAAATTATTATTTTTTTCTCATCTACATATTATTCTTATAGTTACTTATTATATTAAAATTATCTACTAAGAATAAAAAATACATATACTACAATCAAAAGTATTTTTTTTATCCTCACGTCCCTATCTTATATCTTTATTTGTGGTAGGATTCTTGACTTACCAGAATTTGGTATAGAATCATTACTTTTTATCGAGATATTAGTTTGTAGCTCGCACTAGTGAGAGAGTTGGTTTGCAAGAGGAGGGAGATGGAAACTCCAATTTCAAGAAAGAAGACGATGATGACTAAAAAAGTATTTTTTGTTAAAGGATATTTTTGTCATTTTCATGTAAAATAAATAAAAAAAAAGATTGATGATGTAAGTTAGGAATCTCAAATCAATATTTTGATAAAAAGGAGGGATCTTGGACCAAATTTTAGTAAGTCACGGTTCCTACTACAAATAAGGACATAAGCTAGGAATTTGAAAATAATTTATCATGATCAAAATTATAAGTATGATAATCAAAAGAGAAAAGTATACTTAGTACCCTATAATTTTATCAATTATTATTTAAGTGCCTTGTGATTTCAAAACCATAAAATAGATCAAACATTTTAATTTTTATCAACGACCGCTTCCAAAGTTCGATTTGAATTTTGTGAAAATGGGTAAAATTATTAAATTAATAAATTATTTTATTTATTATTTTTCAAAAAATAGATTATCTCTCCAAAAACAAACATCGTCTTCTTTCTCCCTATCCGCCTCCTCTTCCTCGTACTCCTTCTCCCCCTCCCCCTACTCTCTCTCTTTATGAATTTGCAAATCCCTACTCTCTCTCCCCTCACCACCTCTCCTCTTACTCTCTTCCTCTCCCATTTCATCCTCCCGAATTCCATAAACCTTAATTTTACCCAAAAACCATAATTCCCCATCTTCCCCTCACTCCTTGTATATGTAGATACTATAAACAAACCCTCTTTTTTTTCAGTAGGTTATGCTTGCTTATATCTGTTTTTGCTCTTGTTTTGGATCATTTTAGGCTGGATCTAGGATCCGTACGAATTTCGAAACCGTTTCGTTTGTTGAAGGTGAATTAATTTTTCTATGTTTGATTCATTCTATTTTGATTTTCATTTGTGCGCATATTGTATATATTTAAATACTTATAAAATTATATCTATATGACGTGATCTTGAAGTTATTAATTAATACTTGTCTCAAAACTTTTTAAATTTCGAAGTTTATTATCGTGATTTCTCTTTTCTCCATCGTTTTAACTCATACTATTCTTTAATTTTGTATCAATTTTTATATTGGTGTCTTTGTTATTTCTTTTTGTTTATGTTTCTTTATTTTGTTTTATAACTCGTATCTTTAATTTAGATTTTTTTTTTGGGGAAAAGCACAAATTATATTATAGAAAAGGTTACAAAACGATACAAAAATATCGAAAGAACAAAGCAAGAAAGCCAAGCAGAAAATAAAACCGATCCAACAAGTGCAAGGAGGCACAGAACGGGGATGAAGGGAGATCGGAAAGGTAATAAAACCAACAATCGAGGCGGAGACAGCCGAAACGAAGTTCGGATTAAAAATCTCAAGACAAAGTCGAGAGGACAACTGAGTGTATACAAGATACACTCAGCAGAATGCCAAGGTCGACGTGAATCAACCGAGATAAGGCTCTCCTCCCACACCCATTAGACAAGTCGCAAAGTCCGAAAGGAACAACAGCAAAAGCAACAAAATATGAAAGCAACTGGCAAAAGACAAAAGGGCCCAAACAACAAAAACCAAAAAGGCCCAGATTGCATCAAACACCCAAGCCTGACAACCAAAAGGGCCCAGCAAACAAGCTGGCCCAACAAGCAATCATACGCAGCAAAACAACTGCGCCTAGCCGGTGGAGAGCGACACTGGATAGTGGAGGAAGTCATCGGCAGTAGAGGCGACAAGCGGGAAGGCATGGCTAAGCAGTGGGAAGGTGCGGGCGAGTGTTGGAAAGGCTCGGACAGCCGAGGAAGGCCCGGACAGCGGAGGAAGGCTCGGACGGCGGTGGGAAGGCACAAGCGAGCAGAGGGAAGGCTCGGACGACTGAGGAAGGCACGGGCGAGCATTAGGAAGGCACGGACGGTAGTGGGAAGGCTCGGATGGTGGTGGGATAGCACAGGCGAGCGGTGGAAGGCTCGAACAGCGGAAGGGGCATGGGCGGTGATGGAAAGGCACATGCGAGCGATGGACGACTCTGACGACAGTGGGAAGGCACGGGCGGCGGAGGGAAGGCACAGGCAAGCGTAGGGAAGTCGGCGGTTATCGACAGAGAAAGTGGATAAGGGAGGAAGCGGGTTATGGACAGAGAAACTCCACAACTAGAGAGAGATGCTCCACAACGAGAGAGAGATGCTCCACTCAGGGAGAAGTGGTTGGTAGAGGAAGGGGAAGGGGGAAGGAAGAAAAGGGAGGAAGAAAGAGGCTGTGGGTGAGTTTTGGTGGGTTCTCCACCCTTTTTTGGGAGAATTTGAGAGGGGGATATTTTCTTCAAAATATCTCTTCTTTAATTTAGATTTGGGGTGTCGTTCTTAAAAAGTTTGGTCAACGCTTACAATGAATAGTCGACTATGATAGTTGAATGTGTCCTCCAAGTAGTCGACTACGGTTCGTAGCTCCTAGACTAAATACATCAATGCCCCCGACCGAGCCCCATGATAGTCCGAGGTTAAATATATTTTCATAGGCAATCTTTTCATTCAATGATATATTCTTTAATTTTCTATGTTATATTATTTCCACTATGAGTCATAATAATCTTAATTGTTTTGCTTGATTATTATATTTTTACTATTATTATTTTAAAATAATTAATTTTGTATATTAGTTATATTTTTATCTAATAAAAATATATAGGAGATAATTGGTGGATAAGAAAAAAAGTATTTACTTTGTGACTATGTTGGACTAAGTTACTAATTCGGATAAGAAAATATTTAAGTAGTTCGTAATTGGTGTGAATGAAAAAAATTATTTATTTATTTTGTGACATAGTTTACAGTGAATTACTAATATAAGTATCAGTCCTACCAACCACTCTAACCCTTGGTGATATAAAGAGTTACATACTCTACCCTAATTTCAATAGCATATTTTTGTGCTTCAACGCATATCTCTTAGTCGACCTGACAAGTCTCGTCTTAACACACATGATGTTTAGTCTTTCAAAAATAGACATGATGTTTTGTCTACATGGAACACTAATATATGACTATTACTACAGATTGATTCAAAGCAACCATCAAGGTATAGAGTCGATACGTTTGTAAAATTAAGTTGGAGAGTGGGTCAAGAGTCACTATAAATTCTGAATTATTTAGTTAAGTCCACCATTTAAACTAGGATAAATTGCTCTCGAGTCCCCAGCTTTTTCTTAAATTACTATTTTTGTCCCTCTTGTTTCTAAAAAGATACTTTAGTCCTTTTACTTTGATTAATGTCATCCTTAGGTCCCTGGTATCGGAATCAAAAAATTTTTCCCTTTAAACAAAAATTAAAAAATTAGAGTAAAAAATCTCTCCTCCTTCTCCTCCTCCCTCCTCTTCCCTACTCCTCTTCCTCCTCATTCCCCTTCCTCTACCCTCCTCCTCATCCCACCTCCCTCCTCCTCCTCTTCTTTTTCTCTCTCCTACTCCTCCCACCTCCCTCCTCCACCCTCCTCCTCCTCTCACGGCAGTGTTATTCGAACTCGTTGTCGTCTTCTTCAATCCGTATTATTTTTACTGACTTTTTTTAACTTTTGAACGAAATAGAAAAATCGACATTTCAGGTGCCCTGTTGTCGGAGAAATTTTTTGTTTCTGGCACCAGGGACCTAAGGGCAATATTTAATCAAAGTATGAGGACTAAATTTTTATTTTTAGAAATAGGAGGGACAAAATAGTATTTTAAGCAAAGGTTGAGGACTTGAGGATAATTTGCCCTTTAAACTATGTATATCAATAATCTAATAAAAGTCACATAATAAATAATTTATTTATATATCATCTCAATTCAATCTAGTTAAATAACATATTTTCTTATGCACATCACCGACCTACGTATCAAAATAAGTTATTAATCTTTTTCTCATCCACATACTATCCTTTTCATTATTTTTTATATTAAAATTATCTACTATGAAATAAATAAATATATATACATATACGAAATCAAAAGAGTAAATTATCTTCAGGCCTTTAACTTATGCTCTTATTTGTGGTAGGATTCCTGATTTACTAAAATTTGGTATTAGGTCCATACCTTTTATCGATATATTAGTTTGGAACTATCCACGCTAAGGGAGTTAGTTTGCAAGGGGAGGGAGATGGTAAACTTGAAGTCAAAGGAAGAAGATGACAATGACTAAAAAATTTATGTATTTTGTTAAAGAGTATTTTGGTCATTTTCATGTAAAATAAAAAAAAAAGATTGATGACGTAAGTTGGGGACACCAAGTTAATACTTTGATAAAAAAAGATTGTTTGAGCGAGAGGTGTGGTTCAAAAAATATAAAGGAAGAATTTCTAAAGTTTTACGAAGCTTTAATACAAGCATTTCTAAGTTCCAATCAACAAAAGTGTTCATATGGCGTAAAAAGCATCAAGCCATCCAACAATCCATTTCAATAATGGAGCTAGAGCTTGCAAAAGATTTAGTCATTATCTCTAGAGCTAGATTTGTCATCTTGAGTTCCACTTCCAGTGGGGAAGAAGTGTAACCAATGACATAATGACCATCTTTTATTTGGCTTTATGAATTACGAGCAACTACAGTAACTCTAGCACCTGGGGAAGCCTCGATCCAAGGAAATAGTTGAATTTTATAGTTTCCTCCTATATAGTAGCTCACAAAGCATTTTGGGGTCTTGTTGAGCTAACTTCAAAGATCTTCTCTAGCTTGTTTGAATGTGAGGATTCAGAACATGAATGACTAGTTAGTTTAACATTATAAACAGGGTTGTAAGAAACATTCTCAAAGTTATGATTGTTTCTAAAATTCAAAATAGTCCAATAAATGTACTTACCATGGTTAATAAAATTACAATCCTCCAAAGATTTTAAGTAGAGAAACAGATCAGATAATCAGTGATAAAAAAAGCATGCCTGAACATAAGATTATCATAGTCAAACTGGCTAGCAAAACAAGTAATATAAGCATGTTGATAATCAAACAGCATACAACACAGAGATTTGGACTTAGAGCCATACACTTTATACACCTGAGAATTAGGTAAGTTCTTTAAATAAATCATCAACCACAAGTATGCTATCTTTACTCTGTATATGAAAATTTTGACCTTAGATGTACTTTGAGCTTCCATATATGTTGTCAAATCTCAATATCAAAACGAGGAGAAATAGACCTTCTATGATTAGAATTAATCCTAATACAGATCTCATTTTTCAGACAGTGGTACTCTTTTTTGATAGTGTATAATGTTATTATGTTTTCAAACCACTTTATTATGTATATTTTTGTAACCAATTTGGATCAATGGGTTGGCCTATCTTTCAGGCTCAGAGAATAGACCATAAGAATATCCTAATTCTAGTCATTGAAATTTGGTTTCATTAAATCAAAAACCTTTGATAATTAGAAATTTTATGAGGAGCAAAATTAATTCTCCATTAGTAAAGGACGTGACTCAAAGGTTACCCAAAATTCTTGTATCATGATCATTATCAACCCTGCATAATATGTCATTACGGGTAATGTTTCTACCTTCAATGATGTTGGTCCACATTCATGAAGGTTTATTGCCTTTAGCAGTAGTAAAAGTCTTAGCGTTTTAATATTTTCAAACATAGGGATTGAGGGTTAGCTATAAGCCTCCAAGCTTATTTAACCAATAAAACTACATTAAAAGGATTAAAGTGTCTAAAGTCAATACCTCATTTACACTTGGAATCAGTTAATTTCTACCCACTGATCAAATGTATTTTTTTTATCCATATCACCAGACCACTAGAACCTAGTAAACAAGCTATTCAGCTTATCATGGAAGGTTTTAAGAAAAGTTAAGTATTGTATAGTAAAGCAAGGAATAAAATAAAGAACGAATTTGATCATAACTTATGTATCACCCATGTTCAAGAGTTTTTGTTTTCAAGAAGGAGCCTTATTTTTTACTTTGTCAATGATGAATTTAAGAATTTCAGATTTGGACCTTTCCTAAAAGGAGGTAAACCTAAATACTTATCATTAACATATATTTGGGGCATGCCAAGAGAGCTTTAGCGTTACTCTAGAGAGAGATTTTACAAGAATATTCATTTCAAGCTTGTGACAGAGAAATCAATGAATTGCTGTGGAATACTATGATCCTATTCTTTCAAGATCAAGTGTTGATCTGCTACTCACCAAAGAGTATTATCGAGTGCAGAGATTTGAGACAAGCTCACCAATGTTCATGTTACTTGGTATTATCTCCCACGATATAATAACACTTCTTTTGATGGAAGGAGACCGTCACACTCTTGAAGATACCACTTTTCCAATCTTTGGCTACCAAAAATTTTAGTCTTCCAAAAATAGACATGACAAGCCTCGTCTTAATAGACATGATGTTTAGTCTTTCAAAAACAGACATGACGATTTGGGAAATAGAATTACTTAAGTATTGATTTGGATTGATTCAGAGCTGCCATCGAGGTGCATAGTCGATAGATCTTTCAACTAAGACCACCCACATGCTGGCAATGCGGACCAACGAGGCCCGTTCTGATTGGGCGACGTCGACAGGGCCCCACACAGTCAGTTTTTTATTTTTTTAAAAAATCTAAAAATTGAAAAAAATTAGAAAAATTCGGAAAAAATTAGAAAAATTATTTAAACCATTTTACACCTTTTTGTTTGAATTTTCTTTTTACATTTTTTAAATTTTTTATCCAAATAATGTAACCTTTCGCTTAATAAAATTTGTGCAGTCCAAAATCGTTTGAAAAATCTATAAATAGATACTCACCTCTAGGCCACAATACACCAAGCCAATACAACCATTCTCCATGCCTTGATTGTTCGAGGAAAAGACCTATTCCCAGACGAAGAAAAAATTAAATATTTTTTAATGTCGGAAATGTATAAAAAATAAACGGTTCAATAGATTTATGTAATTTGCAATTCTAATACAATTTCTATTTTGCAAAATGAATCATTTCTGCAAATCAAAATTAAATTTAGTATTTTTTTGAATTATTCGAATCCAATTCAAGTAATATAGCTAAATTAAAAAAATTAGAGTTGAAAAAAAGTTGACGTGGAACAAGGTCACAACAGTGTAACGGGGCGAGAGTGTGAAATAAAAACTGAGAACAGAAGCATCACTCACATAAAACATGGTTCCGACACTGTAGGGAGAGTGTATTGGTAGTCTAAGTTGGAGAATGAGTCCAATCTTGAATCACTACAAATTTTGAACTATTCCGTTTAGACGCACAATTTAGTGATCTGATCATGTGAATGCTGGAGGAGGGATGCGTCAGTCACGACCCATAACACTCATTTTTGTTTTACCAAAAGCCATAACACATACTTTGTCCACTAGTGGTTGGATCTCGGAGAAAGTAAAGAAAATTCCCATTACTAAAAATATTAATTTTAGCTTAAAAATTTGAGAAGTCCGTATTATATATATATATATATATATATATATATATATATATACTTTTCGAATAATGTATCAATTAAACTCACGACTATGTTTTATAGCAGAGAGGATAAAAAAGGATAAATGAAATGTATTCATAATAAAAGCAAAAACATTTTCCTCCAGTACTCTACGGTATTTGTTTGCCAAATTATTACTGTTTTAATTCTTTGCATTTTGATGTGTTAATCAATTTTTAGTAAGCTAAGAGCTCAAAATAAATTTATTGTCAAATTTCCTACTTAAAAATCTGAAAATATACAAACGAACAACCTAAAATATTTTTCAATAGTTTCCTCAAGTTTTCTGAACCAATACACAGTAACGGTAATCCCCCATTTTTGCCAATTAATATATGTAATTTTTCAATAAGTATATGTTACATTACTATGTTTTACATTTGCTACTAGTTTATGAAATTAGTCTACAGTATGAAGACTTCCCCACTTGCCACTTTTAAAATGGTCTCCCATCCCCCAGCATCATATTATATTCTAAGGACCACAGCCACATCCGCACTAATCCAAAAAATAATTTTAGGCTATCATCTCATTCCCACCTGATCCCACTTTCTATAATGTTCCACTTTTTTATATCACTCATAACTTAATATTTGAGTCGTAAAAGAATTTCCTAATAAATTTGTTACATTCTCATGATTTTTATTAAATCCTTCTTAATTAAACCAATCCAAAAATAAATTTACGTCGTCATCTCACCCGATCTCACTTCCACAATTTTCCACATTTTTATATCACCCACCATCTCATCAATTAATTACAACTCGTGTCGTAAAAAACATCGTAATAGATTTGTTTACATTATTAATTTAATGATTTTTTAAAATGCCTTCTTTATTAAACCAATCCGAAAAAAATATTAAACCAATCCGAAAATAAATTTACGCCATCATCTCTGCCGAACTCTCCCGATCCCACTTCCACAATCAACATTTTTATACCACCCAGCATCTCATCAATTAATTAAAACTCAGTGTCGTAAACAATTCGTAATGGATTTGTTACCTTCTCATGATTTTTTAAAAAGAAAATTGTCATTAAACCAAAACAATTGATCCCACTTCAGATTATTTTCTAAAAAATGTTATTATTCACAAGTATTTACTAAATTTGTGCTATAAACCAATATAATATCCAAGTAGTGGACTAATTTTTTTCGTAAAAAATATTTGTAATCAAGTTAGTGAATAACTATTTGTGACTTGGTTTCCGCCATAGATTATTTGATGATACCCCAGAAAAAATAGAAGTCCAAATGAAGTGGATAAGCTAAAAGATTGAGGGTTATTCTAGTGAAATATGGGTTTTGTTTTAGTTTGTTAGGAATCTGAAGTTTTAATTAGTGGATGGATAATTCCAAGATAAAGGTGTGTTGCCTTGTGCATCTTGTAGCTCGACCACGGTGTCTGAGGTTTGCTATATATGTCCTCATATGTCATGCCAGTTTTACGGTTTAGGAGAGCGGTATTTGAATTGTTGTGTGGTTATGTGCAAGAGAACGATTGGGCCGATTAGGTGAGCCAAGGCCGGAGGAACCTTTCTATTACCAATTATCTCATTGTGACCTTTCCCATTACCAATTATCTCACTTCTCACAATGTATTTGTTTTTTATGTCACCAATTATCTCATCTATTTATTAAAAATCGAGTCATAAAAATGTTTGTAACGAATTTGTTACATTCTCATGACTTCTTAATTAAAATAATAGTTTATAGTTCTAATTTCTCTGGACACCAACCAAATATTTTAATTTCCCCACAACATAATCATATCCATATTTTGTTAAAGCAAAGATATATCCACATTTATTATTACCGTATTCCACAACCCCACATTTTCCATACGCCCAAATTACACGTCACAACAAAACGACAAAAACCACAAACTACCCAAAAGAAAAAGAAACCCATCTCCCTCCCATCCGTGCTTATCTACAAACTACACGGCACCGCCGACGTATCGCTTCAGCCCCTCACCCGATAGTCTTGCATGCGGCGAGCTGCGGGTCCCACATCGCGGGAACGAGGAACTTCCTCCCGTGGGCCCCGTATGCATTGAAGCTGGCTCCGGTGACCTTGTCGATGAGGAGATTGCCGGGGTACCCTGGGTACGACCCGGGCCCGAACTTCCCGGTGCAGGCTGAGGCGGCCTCCAGCGGCGCGGTCACCGGCCCCTGGAAGTAACCGCCACGGAAGGGGTTCGTAACAGTGTTGGCCAGCAGCGACGCGAGGGTGATCACCATCCCGTCGACGCCGACGTCGCCGTTCGGCGCCGTTAGAGGCGGCGTCTGCGGGCCGTACATAGGCTGATGGAAAGGCCACGCGCAGTACCCTGGGCACTGCGACTCCGGGTTCCCCACCCAAACGTAGGCCCCGCTGCCGCCCCTTAGGACGCCGTGGGTCCCGCACCGGCCGGAGCAGAATCCGTCGACGGCGACGTCGCCGGCGGTGAGGACGACGTTGATGGTGTTGTTTCCGGCGGGGTTGACCTTGGAGGAGAGCGCGAGGAGGTGCGTTGATCGGAGAACCTTCCCGAGGGTGTACTCCTCGTGGAGAATCTGGTGGTTGATCTTTAGGGCGGAGGAGGGGAGGGATCGGGTGCGGGCGGAGTATTTTTCTGTGGTGGCCCACCAGGATGACGTGGAGGGCTGCGGTTGGGAGGGGGAAGACGGGGAGAGGGAGTTGACGAAGTCAACGATTATGGACCGTTGGATCGGGGTGAACTTTCCGTACCAGATGAGATTAACGGCTACGTTTCCCTTCAGGAGGGCGCCGTTGTGGTACTTCAGGACGAGGGGCTGCTCCTTCACTAGGGCGCAGTTAGAGAGAGAAAACAAGAGAGAGAAAAGGAGGGCAGTGGCAAGATGGTAAATGAGAGCCATCTCCGGGGTGGGTTGGAACAAGGGTGAAGCGGTGGGTTTATGAGGTTTTGGAGGAGCGATGGTATTTATACGAGGCTGGGTTGGTGTCGATGTCGAGGCCTGACACGTGGCGGTTTGGGATTGGTTGGGTCGGTGAGCTGTGGAGTGGTGACAGGCTGGCTGCATAGGTGACGTGGAGGACTAGAGTGTACAAAGTAGAGCGGCGAAGCATAGGGGGTGTATGACTGGCCTGGGCGGGAACTGATGATAATGGTGACTTTTTTATATTTGTTTTCTAATTTCTAATTTCTGTTTCTTTATTCCATGATTTTTGCGTTTTGGGTTGGGTGAGCTAGTTTTGGTCTCTGCACGAGTCAGGGATAAAATATCTTTATTCCAGTCATCGAGCTTCGAGCTCGATTTTTTTATGGGTTTACATCATTTTTCAGTTTATCTAAATATGTTGTAAATCTTACGTTCGATTGTATTATCGAATCAATTAGTTTATAAGAGTTTATATTTTTTGAGATTTTCAGTTGAATATATATTCTAACATTGCAAATTAATTTTGTGCCTAATATTGTATTACATCGGTTAGTGATAGTAAAAATCAAATAAATCAAATTCATGTTATTTAAATTAATATAACCATATCATTAGTTAATTTCAATATTTCTGAATGCTCCCGCGCAAGATGCATCAAGTGATTGTTTGTTGTTGGTTTCAATTTGATTTGACGTTATTTTGTTTTTTCTTGAAATTATTGAGGAAGTATCGAGGCGTCTACTATTACTGTAGTCAAAATTGTGGGTCATTTATCTTCGTCTTTTTATTAGACACATATCTGCGTCTTGAAGCAACAAGATATACGATTATTTATGACTTGGATCAAATGAAAATGGTTGTGGATTATTTCTGGCATTTTACATTTTATTGCTTTCAAATTACTAAATACAAAGCGTTAAAATTCGATTGACATAATATCGTTTTTTAGATCAAATGAGGTAAACTTAGAGTTCTTTTATCTTTTTTTCTTCGAACAATTCGACCAATTAGATCAGTAATCAAATTACATTTGTTATACATATATTTTATTACATAATTATATTTAATATTAAAGTTTCCAATATCTTATGATTTATTTACAAACTTTATTATTTACAATTATCAAATTGGTAATTTAAACGCGTGATCTAACAAACTTGAAAATAATAAGTAAATGAAATTTTAATTTTTGGATAAAATTAATAATTTGAGTGAATCACTTTCTTCGACCAACAGTACAACTTCTCTTCCAAAAAATTCTCACACAATTTCCAATCGTTTTCCTAGGGCGCATTTGCATCTATTATTTTTATTTCGTTTACGTCAGTTTTGTTTCTGTGCTCAACTTTTCTCTTATGCTCGTGCTCTTGTTTCTGTGCTCAACTTTTCTCTTATGCTCGTGCTCTTATTCCTCCTTTGTTTCTGTGTCCACATCAATTACATGTCAGCTATGTTTTTTATACAACTCATTGTATTAAATTTACATATGATTACGAACTAACTCAAACATATAAAATTAATTCCAAATTAAAAAGAATTATACAATGTTAAGAACATATTACATGATAAATTATAAAACACACTAAGGATTTGTATAAAGTTACGTATTTTTTGCAAAATTATATAATTATATAAAATCACAAAAGTACATATTTTTTTGTCAAATTACATAATTATATTTTTCCAAATTATATAAAACTAAATTTTCCCAAAATTAAATAATTAAAAAATTATATCTAATTACATAATATAACATTATTTTTGTCAAACTACATAATTACATAAAATTATATAATTAAAAACTATCGTCCAATTACGTAAAGTTACATTTTTTTTGAAAAATCAAATGATTATATGTAATTATATATAATTTCATAATTACAAGTATTTTTCCAAATTATATAATTACATATTGATATTTTTATCAAATTACGTAATTATAAATATTATATATTTGCATAAAATAAATAAATAAGTTTTTTTTCCAAAAATAACACAATAACAAAAATTATATATGTGAAAAAGTGATGAATCCCCGCATGCCATGTGGACAAAAACGCTGCATGGCACAGGAGCGTAAATCGTTCCCGTGTGTGTCCTCGTCTCTGTCTAGTGTGTGCATTATATGCATCAAGAACGAGTACGTAATATTCATCAAAAAAAAAAGAACGAGTACGTAATATTTTTACCGGTACAAATGGTTTTAAAATAATTTAACAATATCTCACCGAATGATCTTAAAAATAATTTAACAATATGTTACCGCTTGTTAGACCATGAGTTTTAAACAATATGTTATACCTTATGGATATGTTGGGATCCTTCAAATAATTAAAAGAAGAATAATATGTGTATGTATGTGTAGTTCACGCATATTGATTGGGGAAGATGACTTGTATCCAGAAATGTGGAATCGATTGGCTAAGAATATATTCCGGTGACGATAGAGATACATGTACGTAAAATGATTGTTGAAAATGACTTGCCTATCTCTACCAATGATAGAGGCTTAATGATATTTTTAAATTTAAAGTTTTCAGATTCATATTATTTTATCACAGAGAAGCGAACACGAAAACGATAGAAAGCCACGAACAGGTCACAAATCATTAATTGTATCGACCAGTAAGAACTAGTGCTCTACAGAACACTACGGTTTGACACCATAAAGTATGAATATAGTCTTTTATTTTCAAACCTATAGGTAGACTTGGGTAAATTCTCTTTTTAAATTAAACAAAGTTTAACAAGCCGGGGGAAAAATCCATGGTCACTTAATTATGATATAAATATATATATGTATATATGTCGTTTGATCATCAAACTTATTTTGTCTTGTAAACACCA
>SOPF01027291.1:0-12255 GCA_012979155.1 Hypericum perforatum | reverse complement strand
AATGAATTTTCTTGAATATCTTAATTTTTAATTTTATGCATTATTTTTTATTTGACTCAATTTTGATAAAATATTTTAAATCTTTTAAAAAGGGATAACATGTAGAAAATTGATGTTTTTACAAGAGATTTTTTTAGCATATTCCATAGAAAAATTTAGAAAATTAGATCATAAAATTAAAATTATAGATATTCAAGAAAATTCACTCTGTCAATTTTGTAAGGGTGGAAAGTTAAAAGATGAGAAACTGAAAATTTTGCAATAAAATACATGAAACTGTGCATTTTCTAACAAAATGTATTTTTAAGTATTTTTTCCCAAACTGGCAACGTTTATTTTTGTGCATTTTCTTTCAAACTTGAGATACATGTAATTTTCTTGAGAATTTTATTCTCGTTATTGTCATGAAATTAAACCTCTCTCAAGAAAAATACTCTAGTATAATACCAAATCGTGTTACTTGAGAGAAAACATTGACAAAAAAATGTCTTCCATTAGAAAGAGAAAACCTAGGCCTATGTTGGGACAGTTCCTCATCAATGGTGGGGCCAAAAAATTTAGGTAGTGGGGGCAATATAATTTTTTTTCAAAAAGTTCAACGCATGGAATTACAATATTTATGATTGTCTTTTACTTGACTCATAAGTTGCAAATATTCCATAATAGCTTCATTGTTAATATAATCAAACATGTTTTTCTCGATATATGTAATTAAATAATCAACTAATAATTGATGTTCCATTTTATTGACAATTTTTCAAAATGTTCATAGTAGAAAAGATATTCTTAACACTTGCAGTCATAACTAACAATATCAAAGCTAGTTTTAGGAGATAAAATATCGTCAGATAAATGACATTTATATGTATTTTCACCAACTTCTGAGCTAAAAAAATCTAACATATTAATAATATAAAACTCATTATTAGATCTCATGTCACTAATATAATTATCTATGTGACTATCTAGTGTCAAGATATCTATCGCTAAAAAGTCACATGGATAAAACTTAGTGAGACCAAACACTAAAACCTTCCACAACAAAAGGAGTCTCAATCTTCATGCTTGTCATTTTCAGACTTAAATAAATAGCAACAAAGATAAAATGAGTTTTTTTGTTTATGCTATTCTTCAACCAATTTTTATAATTATCAAACTAAGTAAGAATAAAAGAACGTGTCACATTTCAAAAAAAATTTCTCTGAAAATTGTATCCCCTTAGTTTAACAAAGTTTAGATAATAAATATTTTTTGTTTACTCTATCATGGACATTAGAATGATGTAATGAAATTCTTTGTCTTAAATAAGGATCTGAAAGAAGATTTATCAAATCAATGTTGTCATAAGTTTGCTTGAAACTCCTTTCTAGGCTTTTAGAATCACTAATCTCGTGAATAGGAATTTTATCTTTTGACATATATTTATCCATAATTGATAAGAAATACAACATCAAATAAATTGATATAAGTCAATATTCAATAAGGCAGACAAGATCATTTATTAAAAAAGATAGAAACTTGTTAAATAGGTTATTATTTTAGCACAATTAAAGGAAGAAATTAAATTAATAAAAATTTAAAAGCATTACATGTGTGTAACTCTCTTTTTTTGATTGCAACTATTGAATACCATTAATCATTTTCCCCTTTTCTTGTTCTTTGGTATTTTTTAACCCTTATTTTATTTTTAGTGAACCCTTTTTTTTCATGAGCTTGTTTTATTTTCCTATTTCATGTTTGCTTTATTTTTCCCCTTTGCCTGTATAGACTATTGGGCTGAGACATTGGCTATGATTAACATTAATATATGTAATTTTACATTGGTTTGGAAACGTGCTTAGACATCTTTACAAGGAGATATAAGTCTAGCATGATAAACAACAGGAGAAAAGTCGAAGGTAAGCGAGACAGATTTGAGAAGATCCGGTTGGAGAGGGATTCTACTTCTTACACCGGGGTGGCTTTACGCTGGTCGGAGGAGTACAATGACGATTTATTATTTTTGACTTGTTCCAGTCAACGGTGTGTTTCTAGGGCAACATACTTCTTGATTTCCCGTTTTGTGGGTTTTTTTTAGTATGGTTACTAATTTTGGCAACGGGTTAGTCGCTATAACGGTCATTTAGTTTTGGAGTTGTTTAGGTTTTTGTTCTTGTTTTTTCTCGTTTCTCTCCAAGTGCTGCAACTTTAATTTTTCTAGTAATAAAGTTTTTTAATTTTGAAACAAAAAGAGAATGCAAAGTTTCTCGTGTAGTCAGACAGCTCGACGTTGTATGACGTGATTAACTGTAACGCTACAAATATGTTTGGAAGTCTTGTCGAACCTATGAATTAATCAACAATTTATAAACATTCCTAATGGAGAAACAAATCAAAATCATTTAATCCCCAATTTAATAATTTCTTTCCAAGTAACAATTTTAGGCCCACAATTATTTATAGGTCCAATTATCTAAGGCTAGAGTTGAATTCGATGTTCATAACGTGGTGTTATCAACACTGTACTGCACTTGTATTTTTGTCTTAAAAAGTTAATGTGATATTATATTTATCCTTTGTACCCTTCTTGACAAGAACACAAATGTGATATTGAAACATTTTTGTTGTTGCAGAATATCACATATGTAATGTTATTTACCATATTTTCAGAATAATATTGTTGGAGGGTTGGTAACCCCGACGATAACGATAAGCAAAAACATATTAAATACACAGAGTATATATGTTCTAGGCTATGATGTATTGATACATCGACAATAAACGATAACTAGAAATGTACTGATTGATAAAGAGAAACCGCAAAAGAGCCGTTTGAAAATGCTCTGACTTGGGTTCCGTGCCCACTTTCCCCTTCCTCCTCCGTGAGGATTTCCTCTTCTTCTTCTGTGAGGATCTCTCCTCTTCCGTGAGGCTCCCTTTCCTCCTTATTTCTCTGACTTCCTCTGCCTAGCCTCCTCTTCCGTCGTCATCCTCCACCGGTCAGTCCCTCCCTTCCACCTTTTCTCCTCCACGGCCTCCACCTTCCAGACTCCTCCTTCCCTATAGGGGCAGTCACCGCTCAAGCTTCAACCTAGCTCGTCGTCAAGCTCCAGACCAAGCTCGTCGGTCAGCCCTCGTACATCAGCTCGTTGCCTTTTCGTCAATCCGTCGTCTCCGACCAGTCCTCTCGGTAGCTTCGCCGTCGCCTCCTCTCGGCCACAGTCCACTCTCGGCCGTAGTCCGCTCCACCGCTCCCCGCTTCCTCTCGACCGCCCCCTCTCGACCGTAGTCCGCCTCGCTCCGCCTTCTCTCGGCAGTAGCCCGTTTCGGTATCTCCCGCCACCGCAGGCCTCTGCCTCGCTCCTCTCTGTTCAAGTTCAGGCCGTCTCGGCCTCTCTCCGGTGCTGGCGGTTCAACCGGAGTCGCTAGAGAGGCGTCTTTTGGTGCCCGGAGGGGCTGGTCACTGTGGACCTCCCCTCCGGTCTACTCTTGGTTCGGCTACCCCTTTGTTTTGGGGCTGTTTGTTTTGTATCTTTGTCCGTTGTTCGTTGTTTTGCTTGTTTGTTGTATGGTCTTGTCTGCGCTTTTGTCGGGGTCGACTTTTGCCTGATCTTTGTTATTTTCGAACTTGTCTGCCTAGTCGATGGATGCGGGTGGAGAACCTTGCCTCGGTCGATTTACGTCGACCTTGGCATTCATCTGAGTTGTATTTTGTATACACTGAGATGCCCTCTTGGCTTTGCCTTGAGGTTATTGGCCGTATGTTATTACGGCAGAAATTTCGCCAAGTCGTAGGTCTTCGGACTTTCTCGACTATCCCTCGCTTTCCCTCCGTGCCATCTTGCGTCTATCGGACTAGCTCTCTTGTTCTGATTAGCCTACTTTTCGCTTTGCTATGTTGTGCTTCTCTACCGTACTATAATTCGGTTTAATATAGACTTCGCGCCAACTCTTAAAAAAAATAAAGAGAAACCATGTGCTAGGTGTCCAGTAATCGAGATCTTTTCCATAGGCGTAACTTGATTTCTCATTTTTCCTACGTTCGAGTCGATAGTTAGCAATTTGCAACTCTACACATGCTGAAAGAAGATCAAACTATATAACTAAAAATAATCAATTTACGTTCAAGTTCCTAATAAATGGTTAAGATTGAAAATATATTTTTAACTATAGTAGGACTCTTATATGAATGACAGACTCCAATCTTTGAGACTACTTTTTAGAAATTAAATAAATAATTGTTACAAGATGCTCCTTATCTTCCTTGAACATAATTAACATTCTTCAAGTCTAGAGTTTACCCTTGAGTCTAGGCATACAATTTGATGTGATATGCCGATTAAATTCCAAGAATTTGATATTCAAGAAATTGAAAAGTTTGCTATTCTTTTAAATCGTACCTAAAATTAAAGAAAAAGACAAAGCTTTTCAAAAGATTTTATATAATTAAAAAAATAACAAATATATGTATAAAACTTTGGCACAGCTAATGTCTTGTACATGACGTTTTGTGTTTTTTACGAGCATAAGATGGTATTACTCTTATTCTTAAAAGGATTTGATATTACGAGGATAAGTGCAAGATAATGGGTTACGTTTATTTTTATCTTCTTATACTGCCCAATAAAATGGACTCCTTTCTTGTATCTTATAATAATTTTATCGACATTGTGGACTAGTCGGAATGAATATATTTCAACCGAGCAATTATTTGAAACTATTAAGTTGGTTTTGAACAAGTTTCATTCTCATGCCATCGCCATCGGATTGGTTATACGACCTACCAGGTTACATTATTTTATATCTTTTTGCATTGCGCTACCAGATTGTATTATTTACTTCGAACTACCATATTGCTCGAGTATTTTTTTTTTCGGCAATAATTGTATGGGGTAGTCTAAATTTTATTAATCAAATAGTAAATAGAGCATAATATGCCTAATTGATAAGTTCAATTCATTCGTAGCATCCAAATAAAAATGACAATTTTGCCTACAACAAAATATAAACGACGTAAACTGATACAATATATTTTGATAACGTATTAATAACACGAGTATCATCTTTTTTATTATGTTGATAGAAAATAATCTCGTGCAATATCTTGACCATATTTAGCTATAGGAGTACAACTTTAAAATGCTAGTAAATCTTAATAATATAAAGGGGGGAGTGGATACCCTGCCAAGGATTGATATCCTCCCTATATAGGGAGGAGGCTAAATGTGTAAATTACCCATTACTCAATCACTTTTTCTCTCTCCTTCCACGTTTTTTCTACTTTTCTGACTTTTCATCTTCCAACAACATCTTCAGTTGCATTACTGGTTTGTTTTATTGCATTGGTGGTTTATTTGGTTGCATTGCTGGTTCAGTTGGTTGCATTACTGGTTTATTTGGTTGTATTACTGGTTCAGTTGGTTGTATTGCTGGTTTATTTGGTTGTATTGCTAGTTTTATTGGTTCCAATACTGGTTTGAGGGGTTGCATTGCTGGTTTAAGGGATTGAATTACTGGTTTTTTGGTTGCATTAATGGTTTGTTCAATTGTATTACTTGTTTGCTTTGTTGCATTGGTGGTTATTTGGTTGCATTGCTTGTTCTGTTAGTTGCATTGCTGGTTTGTTTGGCTGTATTGCTGGTTTCATTGGTTCTAATGCTGGTTTGAGGGGTTGCATTGCTGGTTTAAGGAATTGAATTACTGGTTTTTTTGGTTGCATTAATGGTTTGTTCAGTTGTATTACTCGTTTGTTTGTTACATTTGTAGTTTATTTGGTTGCATTGCTGGTTCAGTTGGTTGCATTGCTGGTTTGTTGGTTGTATTGCTAGTTTTATTGGTTCCAATGCTGGTTTGAGGGTTTGCATTGCTGGTTTAAAGGTTTGAATTACTGGTTTTTTTGGTTGCATTGCTGGTTTCACGAGACCGACGAGGCCGGGGGAATGTGAACAGTTTTTTTTTCAAATCTTCTTTTGCTAATTAATTGCTGGTTCAAAATTTAAAAATCCCTAAAAAGTAGCAATCATTACTTAAAAAGTAAGAACTATTACCTAAAAAGTAAGAAACATTAATTATTAAGATTTATTAGTTTTGAGCAAAAGTCTTAAATACCCTTGGTAATTAATAGCCATTAGATCAGAATATTTAAGAATATATTCCGATCTAATGGCCCAAATCGTAGTTCCTATATAGGGAGAGTTTTAATCCTTGCCACCCAATCCAATCTCATATAAAGGGTGCCACTAAGTGGGAATTGTCGGTTTTGGCTTATTGTGTTGGTGAGAAGTTCAAAAAGTGCCTTCGAAACAAGAGAGGAAAAGTTGCGAGCCGTCCCACAATGCTTTTCTATTTACCGACGTTTATTTTTTGGATTCCAAATTTCCAGATTCTTGTCTCAATAACGAGGCGTGCGCCGACTCTTATTGACTTCGATATTCTCCCAATTGAAAATATATCAAAATATGATCTCGTGTTCAACAAAATTGCGATCTCTGCAAAAAAAAAAAAAATCACACATATCTAATATTTGGCGTATAGCTCCATAATATTTCTATTTTAATGTGAAATAATGTGATAATTTTTTTAGGTATATGATTTATTGTGAGAAATTCACACAGGAAAATGAAAGAAAATTTCTTCCGTTCTTAGCAGTTTTTTTTTTTTCGCACAGCGACAACTTGATTAGTGATCTATTGTAAAAATGATTACATCCGTAGAAATAAATATTACTATAAGACGACGCGCAGCAGCATCCGGATGCAGTCCCGGAGTGCTGCGCGTGGCGCTCACGCGCCTGACAGAAAAAAAATTGGCGAGGCCCGGCTTCGACCCGGGACGAGCGGCGACCAGCAAAATGGGAGAGAGAAAGAGGGGAAGATGGTGGGACCTAGCTGCTGCGTCAAAGCCTTTTTGAACACATTTATTGGTTAATCTAAGCCTTTTTTCAAAAAAAAAATCTAAGCCACTTTTAGCTCTCTAATAACCAGGGAATTCAATCAAATTTGTATTTCGGAAAGTTGGTTTGAATGTTAAATATTGCTGAAATGTTGTAGTGATTAAGTATGAATATTAGATATTGTACTACCGATAAATTTAAAATTTTAGGGAAGCATTAATATGATATCAAAGTCTTCGATTTGAAGATGGTACGATATTATTTTTAGAGGAAAACGATTTTTCATTTCATATACGAGATAAAGTGTTCATTGCAAATTTAATATTTTTCAATTCTTAATTATTATTGTTTATTTTTCAAAATTAATAATTTAATGCGAAGTACGAAATATATATTAACGAATATAAAAATATTAAATAAAAAATTAAAGTTAATTAGGTTAATGATGTGGAATATACATATATTAATTGTTTATTAGTTGTGGTTGGGTTGTATGAGGATATTGCTGTGGGTTAAAAATTGAGTGTAAGAGGATGAGTTGAGGTGGATGAGTGAGAAATTAATATAATATTTCAGAGCTGGGTTATATGAGGATGCTACTACGGATAGTCTAACAAGTGACGACCTGAGAATGGCTCTTTTTGTTGAACTCTACGAGAATTTTCAGAGGTCAAGGTTTTTCATTGTATTTAAAGGCTTTTGGTAGATGACCTATTACTTGCATCGTAATTCGTGGAAACTACTGTGTAGGAAGGATGTATCCATTAGCAACAGTTACTTCAGAGGTCAAGGTTTTTTGCCAAAACTCAATCTACTAATTTTGATTAATTCAATAATACCCATTAGTTGACCTATTCACTGGAGAGTGTTCAATCCAAATTTTTACTTAATATATATTATATATGTTAAGTTAAATGCTAATAAGTATGATATATCAAAATTGGTCTGGTTAATTCATAGTAAAAAATCATTCTTATTTGATATTCGAACCAAAAAAACTTTAGACCCTTACTGTATATATCAAAGGTTTGACCCGGTGATTTTGCCATCCCTAACACTCCGGAGTACGATCGAAGTCGCATAGTTGGATGTAATTCACGTGCATGTCGGTGGGTTGGCACTTATACAGCATTTGGAATTGGAATGGATCACCCAAACTTTTTGTGGTCAAACGTCGGCCCAACCAAGTACAAGAGCCGTCCTATTTTGCCAACTGGAAATGAAGCTAAATTATTACAAAGATAGGTGCACTAAAGTGTTACGTCTCTTCTGTACACGTTTCGACTTTGCTACTTAATTTTGTCGTTTCTACAGAAAAAAAAAATTTAATTGTGTCGCTCCCGTGTCTCGGTCGCACGATGTGGGTTGACTTGATGAAATAAATCTCTTGTGGACTTGCTGGGATCCACGGGGTTTTCGAACGTGATATTTATGTGTATAATGAAATGGGTCAACCAATGCACTGGCATACCAACGTGTAAAAATAGAATTATTATATATTAATTATATGAATTTTGAATAGTAGTAAATTAATATCATAACTAGTATATGATACCATCTTGCAATGTTTTATCATGTTTAATCTATATCAATCAACTCAACGAATGTCAACGAATGTTGTAGAGAAAAAATAATCTATATTATATATGAATAAAGATCTTAGTCATTGAATACGTTTTTTTATTATGTACCCTAAATCTACTGAAGATAGCCCATCAAAAAATTCTACTTGGGCATACTTTTTGATCAGCGTGGTCAAGAGATCTGATCTCGAGCAACTAAAATAATTGCAACTTCTTTTCAATTAACGTTTAACGTGATTTCTAATGAAATACCTGTAACGTCTGTGGCTACAAATCCAATACTACCAAGACTTCCTCAAATTAGAGGTGGAGTGAATATTAAGCTTGAATCTGTCAAGGAAATTGAACCAATGGGCCAGATTCTCAGAGTCAAATTCAAAGTGCGAAAAGTGGAAATTGAGCTCGAAATGGATTTTATGAATCTGATCAAGGAATATGATTAAATGGGCCTAATTTCCGTCGTCGTATGTTTACATAAGTTGGGGTCGGGATTTTTATCCTGAAGCCAATTTATAAACTCAACCAACCCTGCACATTAGATCCAAGATCTAAGCTACCTCGAAGAATTTCTCACGTTATTAGAAATCCCAAACTGGTAAATTCCAGAAGGGATTTGATTCAGGACACCAGACCTTAAGCCATCTTACTCTAAATAGCCATCAGAATCCAACCGATGATAGAATGGGTCAATGGATGACAAGACGATAAAAACCCTGCACCAACTAGTTTAAAGCAAAAAAAAATAAAAAATACATGCTTGAGGAAAGATCACCAACAGCTTTGACAATAGCACAATTTATTTTGGGTAATAATGAAACGATACTGGCCGAAAAATCACCACCGATGATAGAATACGATCCTACCTCGATAGTTGAGGATGTCCAGAGGATAAAACCCTCTACCAATCCATCCCATGATTTTTTTCTTCAACAGACAATGCATACAAAATAAAGCAATAACAATACAAGCCAGAGGTTGCACAACATCTAATATCATTGCAACTGAAAATTGGCCAGAAAATTGCCAATTATGTCCATATCATCACAACTGAAGTTACGAAAGAACGAAATCGGTAGGGCATACCGTATATGAATTCGCCTGCAGCAAAGAGGAATCAGCCATAAGGACTGTAACGTGTTGGCATTCTGTATCTTGGCACCTTCCTGCAGTACATTAAAATTCTTGCAATCAGAATTAAGAGCTCAGAAATTACAGTAGCCGCAATCCACATGCATGAAGTTGAAAAAGAATATACGAAGCATACCCATAACCGTAAGGAGAGTAGAAATAAGGAGGAACATAGGTGCCCCTTGGTAGAAACCCCATATAAGGGCTGACTCGACGATGGCGAAATGGCTTCATACCAGGAACGTTTGTCCTTTTGGCAGTTACCTTTAAGAAAAAGAACAAGAAGCCAAACAAGAAAACAAATCAATCAACAAGACAAGTCATTAATGAAAGATTCACGCAAAGCAACAATAGTTGAAGACTCTGTCGACAAGTTGCTTTGCTTTACCTTCAATTGCCGACCATGTAAATCAGATTCATTGAGAAGAATAGCCTCCTGGACAGCCTCTGTCTCGACAAACTCCACATAGGCATAACCCTTTGGTTGGCCAAACTTGTCTGTACGAATGGTTACCCTATTGACTGTCCCACAAGACTGGAAATGCTGCTGCACTTCCTCAGGTGTACAAGCATAATCCACCTGAAAGTAAAGCAGAGTTTAATAGAATGTTAAAGATTCAATAGACTTGTCATGCTTACCAAGGATAGACTAACTTAACATCCTTGGATTCAACAAGGCCATTAAAAGTGAAAACGAAACAAACAAGAAAAATAACTGGTCAACCAAAAAAATGATGACAGCGAAACTGCAACAAAACCTACCACTTGTGCAATAATGAAAGAAAAAACTCATAGAACTGTTTGAGAGCACACAGTAAGCACTAAGCACAGATAAACTACAGAGGAGCATCTTGCCTTTTGAATTAAAAAACCCTGCCTGCAAATGCAAGGGAACAAACATCTTTCACGTAAAAAACATGGTTTATGTTATATTTTTCAGTGTGTCAAATGCCTAGAACACGCAGTTCTTCAATGACAGTTCGCCAGTACATTTTTTTGGGCCAAAGGCTACACTCTGGGGATTTAGATCTACCAAAAAATGACGAGAACTGAATGCAACAACAATGAGAAATGAAATGTAAAGAAATGCAAGTCAGACTTTGTCACTCTTTCTCTCCAGACCATCCAAGTTGTCATAATTATCTTTATATTTGGTAAAGCTAATGTAACCTAATTATCTTAGACCGTGATTCAATATTGAGCTACGAGTTATGAAAAATTATCAATCTCAATATCCTTTTTTCCACACCTTGCATGCTTAGAGATATCAGTCAACTATCTAACTAGCCAGGTTTAGGATTATAAATAAAGAATAGAGAGGAAATATGATATCCCTCACATGCCCCAAGAGATAGGAGAAGGGAAATCAAAGACCTCTCACCGTAAGCAGAAAAATCCTACATTTTCATTGAGCTTCAACCACCAGGAAAAGAAGCACTCTCACTTGGTAAACGCTAGTCTTCGCAGTTCACGCGAGTCAAACTTCTCCATCCATCCAGCCGAGACCATGCTCAAGATTTTTCTTATACAAAGCTTTCACAAGCTACAAGAAGATTTTTCTCATGCACTCTCTTTTTTTCCTCATTATTAGCATTCATTTTTTTCCTTTTTCTCCAAGTAACTAAATAGAAGTTTATTTCCTTCCAAATAAGTGTATATTCTATCTTTTTATCTTTCTTTTGAATTAAACACTCTTTTTTTCACAACTATGACTCATAGTAGGATAAATTAACGCAACAGATACTCGATGAATGAACAATGACCTGCGATGGTAGTCAAAGAAGAAAACCAACATGATGTTAAAAACAATCAAGCTGTACATAATTACATGAGCAAGCAATATCATGCCATCCTACTATTCAAGGTTTCTAGCCTAATGAATTCTTAT
Source organism: Hypericum perforatum (assembly GCA_012979155.1). Classification (NCBI taxonomy): domain Eukaryota; kingdom Viridiplantae; phylum Streptophyta; class Magnoliopsida; order Malpighiales; family Hypericaceae; genus Hypericum; species Hypericum perforatum. Next base: position 785 of record SOPF01027291.1, on the reverse strand, counting down.
CATCATATAGTCCAGAAATGACAAGTGGCTTCTGCATTGTCAAAATGAACTTAAGAGAACCGAGAACCACGAAATCACCAAATATTTCTTTCTTCATCTCGCAAGTGAGATACAACGAACATCGATTTTCATCAGTCAAAAGTAATCCAGAAGACCACTAAACTGTTGGATATCAACTACCTTTCAGAAAGGAGAACATTTTGCCTCAGTCACAATCAACTAAATCAGAGCAGTCCAGGTCAAGAAACAAACAAGCCAAACTCGCGGTTTACAAGTAAATCAACTGATACAAAGTGAGAGACACGTCTGGTTATAATAACTAACTCTGGCAACAAACAATTAAGAATGATCATATATGCCTGGTACAGATTTTCTTTCAAAAACTACAACTTTTCTATTCATCCATGATACCTAAAAATGTAGCATTTTAGATTCCCACATGTACAGTGCACGGAAAGGGCTTCAACCAAGTGATAGTACCCCGCAACATATTTCAAAAAGAAATGATTCTGAAGACATCTCATGTTAAAACAATGGCATTAAAGCACAACAATTAGTAGTACTAAGCACATTTCTAGACATCCTCTACAAAAGAGATCGCATTTGAACTTCTAAATGAAAAAAATCAAACGTTCAATCATCATTTGCTCAAAGAACAAAAAGGAAAATATATAAGAGAAATGTTCTCACGTTGCCAACAAAAATTGATCGGGAATCTACTTCTTCTTTGTTTGCTTGAGATGCAGCAGCGGCCGCTGCGGAATCTAGTACCATTATAAAAAAAA
>SOPF01027290.1:0-47828 GCA_012979155.1 Hypericum perforatum | reverse complement strand
TCCAAGTTTCCCAATCTTGTTGCCATTTCAGAATCGGACATGATTGACATCTTTGGTGGTAAAGAAAACTCACTCTCAATGAATCAGACCGTACATAACCAATATGAATAGCAAAGATCAGTTGGCACTTTTTTTTTCAAATTCCAGAATCCAAAAGCAAACTTCCAAATCACTAATTATCTTTCCCAAATGGCCAGAACACAAACGACAATTTCCAGCTCATGATGCCCTTCATTACAGCCTTGAAATCCACCCCATTATAAGCTTGTTATTATTATAATAAAGTTACGAATTTGGTAACACCAAAACTCTCTCAAGTGCACGTACCAAAAATTCCAGAATTCAAGCCCACCCACAAAAAACAATTCTGAAAGCCGTTTGTAAGTATACCTCTCAAAATTCTAGAATTCCAGAATTTATAATTGAAGCCAAATTCTTTAAACGAACTTCTTCCTTTCTGGATAGAATTCAATACAAGAATTGAGTAGATCAAACCTTGTGATGAAGGTTGATCGGATCGGCACGGGGCTCTGATACCACCTGACGTAGGCACGCGGAAGTGAATTACAATTGATGTTGGTGCGAGTAGGAATAAATCTGACCAGGCTTTAATTAGGAACTATTGTGGCTGATTTGAAGGTGATTTGGTGAAATGAAATAAATTGCAAAAGGGAATAAGTAAGGTAAAAAGGAAAAAACTCGTGTATCCCAACAACTGCCGTCGTTCAATCATGAGGGGTCCTAAAAATTTGGACGGCCATCTAGGGCAATTTTGAACACAAAGACAAGGGACGTATCCTTCATGGTCGCACCATACAACTTGGACACTAAGTCTCAAATTCTGGAAAATATTCAATCTCTGATTTGTTTATTCATTTCGTTCCCTTTTAAAAAAGGCTTACAATCTGGAACGTCTTAGCCTTTAAGATGGCTGTTACAAAATAAAATCCCATGATTATTACATTAAATGTCATGCATTAAAGGCATGATCATTCAGCTACTTCAGAAATAAATGCAAACGACCTAAAACAAATGCTAACTTAATGTTGCTTATTCAATGCGGAAAACATTAACTCCAGCTGACCAAAACGTGAGACAACTCCCATGCAACCTTCATGCACACGTTCATACACCAAATGGACCAGAATAATCACGAAATTAGTCCATATGCTTGTATGTTTATTCCAATCAGTTTGTGTAGACAGATCATGCTCCTTTTAGGCATTCGGCTTGCATTTGTAAGACATTCCTATGTCACTTGTAGTTTTCCGTAGTTACTAAGACCTATAAAAACCCTATAGACCTAGTTTTTATAAAATTTGGCATCCTTTGATCAGAATATATTGGATTGAGATGGTTATATTAGATGACATCTTTGAAGTATTCAAAGATGTGAATTGGTGTCATTGCAGACACATCTCAACCATAACAAGTCTTAGAGAAAATATTTGCTTGAGAAGTTGTTGGATGATTCGGACAGACTGACCTTTGGTTAGTGAATAATTCATAACTTCCTCAATATTGCTCCAAATTATGTGATTCCTCTTGATTCAGAAACTAGACATGTTAAGGAACAAAACCTATGACTACCAAATTGAATAAGAACCAAAGGAAGATTACCTTGGTCGAGCTATTTTCTTCTGGACAAATCTGGTTGGACCCAGATTTTGTCTCCTTGCTATATTAAGTTATATTAAGTTGAAGAGGTGGCTTGAATGTGATTGGACCTCACCACCTGTTCACATATACCCCAGAGCTTCCTTGGAAGAGAATGAATGCTCAACATTTGGTCATAAAATGAAAAATTTAGAGAAAGAAGAGAGAAGGTTGAGAAAGTGGAAAGAGGAAGAAATAAGTAGGTTGACAAACAATCAAGCGGTAAGAATATCTCCCTTCAGATTCAGACTTTGAAACATTCAAGAACGTTGTAGAGGACACCCAGACCTTTCTTTTGGTATATCATATGGATAATTTGGATCAGGGAATCGACGGCAAACTTGTTTTGAATTTGGACACTATTGAACAAGCACACATCTGAGGTTATTGAGAAACACGTGATTGGTAAGCACACTTAGACTTTGAATTGGAACCTGAAATTTTGACATCCTATATAATATTCTTTCAGCTTTCTAACGGTGTATCTTATGCCCAATTTGAATAAATATATCATGGTCAAAACTTGGTTGAAGTTTGGACTGTCTGGCTGTGTTTAGATTGAAGGGGGTTAAGAAGAACAACTCGGTAAGTGTCTTTAGGCTCAAAATTTGAATTGCATGTTCTAAAGTTGATTGTAGATGACTTGCTATCTGAGTCTACAGTTGAGCAAGTTGTGGGAATAAGCTTGGTATGATGAATCTTGAGAATTTAAGGTTAAGAGTGAGACTCTATGATATTAAGAACATACAGAGGATGTCATATGAAGTACTGTTTGAAGTAGTTGTGATCTTAGTTTGAGATATATATGATGTTTGTTGAAGATAAAATGGTTGAGCTTCTCTTGAGCTTGGTTTGTGTTCTGTTGTGCAAAACAGATTGTTGAATGAACATATGGCCATTAAGAGGCTCTAAACAGATTATATATGTGTGGTATATTTGTCAAGAAAGCAAGTATCAAAAGAGATTATACCGTTGTCCGTGGTTTTGAATTGTTGGCAGCAATTTGGTTCGGAAAGTCAGAGGTTAACCTCGTTATTGTGATTTGGGATTATGAAAAGAACTTCTTCAAGGTGTGTGGGTGAAGGAGAATCTTTGTGAAAGGCGACAGATTCAGAAATTAGTGTGATCATTGGATCTTCATTGTGTAAGCGAATAGTACATGATAAATTTGGTTGTGTTTGTTATGTGTATGTTTCAGAGCTTAATTGTGTGCGTCACATGCATATGGTTTGGTATATGATAAGTTTGGACATATTTTGATTGGTTTGTGAAGCATGTGACATTTATGAACAGCTGGCTAGATTCCTAGCTTGGGGCTGATTTGTTTCGTCTGATGATTATAATTCTGGACCGTTGGGTCATCTTTTTGATAAGATATGTGTTTTTGTGAGAGAAATGAAAAGGCCTTCCCATACTAACTGGGGATGTTTGTCACTACCCAAACTGAGGTCGATGATCGGTGCTAGACTGTGCGACATACTAACAACAAAAATGCAGGCCTAGCAAGCCTCAAATCCTTCTCACAATAATCAAATCCAGCGGAAGCGAATTTCAAACATAAATCAACAAAATCCCTTATCAACATACTAAATCCAAACCAAATTAATTTACAAAGCAAAAATCACAAACATCTCCAAAACCACTACTACTACGGAGCAATTATACAGAAGGGAACAATGGCACCATCCGAAGGTCTGAAAAAGTAGCCCTCGAAAGAGAAAGAGCTGGGCTGGTACCATGGACTCTGAACACTCAAAACGATCTAAAACCTCTGAGAACCTGAAATAAATTTGTAAGGGTTAAGTGTCCAAAAACACTTAGCAAGGGAATAGAACATAATATATTAGTTATGGCTGACATATGCATGCAACAGAACTTAATCATGCTCGACTTCATGCAAATCAAAATGCACGATGACCAAATAATATACATAATACCAAACACAAATATAGACACACAAATAGAGCAATGAATAGGTTTTGTATTGCCCCTTCCTCTGACTGATAGGGATATCCAAATGGCCAAACAAATCTCTGTTCACAAACACAAGTCTAGCGTACAAATGTAAGCTAGTGATAGCGAACAAATGTAAACTAGTGATATCCCCAAAACTATGGGCTCATAGACTAACATCCCCGGTTAGTACGGGAAAGCCTATTCATTTCTCTCACAAAAACACATATCTTATTAGACCGATGACCCAATGGTCCAGAATCACATCCATCAGACGAAACAAATTAGCCCCAAGCTAGCAATCTAGCCGGCTGTTCACAAATGTCACATGCTTCACAAACTAATCAAAAGTATGTCCAAATGTACCATAGACCAACAAAATGCATGTGATGCACATCATCAAGATCCGAAACAAACATACAATAGACACAACCAAAGTTATCATGTGCTATCCTCTTACTCAGACAAATAGCGCTCAAAAGTGTCAATTTCCAAATCCGATGCTCCTTCCACTCGAAGTTTCTTCAACTTCAGAAATCTGAACAATAATCCAAAATCACATAACAAGGTTAACCCTTGGTTTCCAAAACCAATTCACCTCCAACGCTTCAGAATAACCAACTTAAACACACACGCAATTCGTCATCACAAACTCATCCAAATGCAACGAATAGCTCAAACCCTTTAAATGCTTCATTCCATACCAAGTACCAACATGTATATACTCTGAGAACAAGTCACACAAGCCCAAGCATGCACAACAATCTGTTTTGCCAAATTAAACATCTATGAAGATCATCGCAAGTCCAACCATAAATAATCATCGAAAATCACTCAAACATATCAAACCAAGCCCAAACCTCACTTCAACATAACTCCCCTGTGTATACTCAACATCTCAGAACCAACAATTAACCTCAAAATAAAAAAGAATCAACTTATCAAACTCAACTCTCAAACTTGCTCAGGTGTGAACTCAGCCAGACTATCCAAACTTCAAAAGCATGCACAAGACGTTTCCCTCAACCAAATCAAGTAAACTATACAGTTTTGAAAGCCCAAGAAGTGTACTACAAACGGTTCTAAACCACCCAAGTCTAAATCATAGGTTAAGTCCACTTACTAGGCTGATCTTTTTCCCGTTGCTCACTGACTACCCCAGAAACAAGCTCTGTGTTCAAAACAATTTTCCTGTTGACTCCATGATCCAAATCAAACGTGTAATACACCATTAGAAAGGTCTGTTCATGCTCTACAAATTACTTTTAATTTTGAAGTCTAAATCTGAACGGAATATCACTTACGGAGTCAAACTTCTTCACCTACCTACTTCTTCCTCTCTCTCCTTAACCCTCTCTCTTCTTTTCTCTGTTTCGATTTTGTGGCTTATCTCCTGAGTTTCCCACCTCTTCTATACCTTTTTTAAGTGCAAGAGTTAAGTAGGTGAGTCATTTCCAACCCTTCTTCACCTCCTTTTTACTTTTAATTTAGGTAAGAATATGATTGGTCAATGTAACTTGGTGGTCCAATCACAGAGCAGCAACTTCCAGCCAATTTTTCACCTAGTTCCTTTGATTTCTGACCAAACTTGTAGATGACTTAGTTGTAGGTTTATGTGTGTAGTTTCTAAATTGTACTCCCTTGTGTCATTTGGATCAAAATTGAAAAGTTATGGCCATTACACTACCCAAAGGTCAATCTTCCCAAGAAATGACCAACTATATTTTCAGAACTCGGAATTTCATTACGTCAACTTTATCGAACTTGAACCAACTCGTTAAGGAGATTAAATGACATCTAAATGCACTTCCATAACCCATCTCTCAAGTAGATAGCACAACGCAAAAACGACCGACCAAGTCTCGAGGTTATCACAATTCTCCCCCTAATGAAAATTCATCCTCGAATTTAGTAAAGGTATGAAGTATGTACCGTGTCACTCAAACAGATGTGGATACTTCTCCTGCATATCTTTCTCCAATTCCCATATAGCCTCTGCGGGAGAATGATGTTGCCATTCCACTTTCACGAACAGAAGGTCTTTAGTCCTGAGGCTCCTTACTTGTCTGTTCAATATCCGTAAAGGTCACTCCTCGTAGGTGAGATCATCTTGAGAATCTACATTTGGCTAATCTAGCACATGTGAGGGATTGTGTAGATACTTTTGGAGCATTTGTAGGCGGTAGTGCCAATCGATAAGCTACGTGACAAACCCTTTCTAGAATCTCAAATGGCCCTACAAATCTTGGATTCAGCTTGCCTTTCTTACCAAACCTCATGATGCCCTTCATCGGCAATACCTTGAGATACACATTGGAACCCACTTCAAACTCAATGTCCTTTCTTCTCTTATCTGAATATGACTTTTGTCTGCTTTGAGCTACCCTAAGGCATTTTCGAATCACTTTAACTTTATCAACTGTTTCCTGCATGAACTCAAGATCCAATTGTTGCTTCTCCCCAACATCATCCCAACATACTGGAGATCTACACTTCCTACCATACAAAGCTTCGTAAGGTGCCATCTGAATGCTAGACGCATAGCTGTTGTTGTAAGCAAACTCCATCAAAGGCAAATAAAGCTCCCAGCTTCCACCGAAATCCATCACACAAGCTCACATCATATCTTAATATACTTGGATTGTCCGTTCTGACTATCTGTCTATCTGAGGATGGAAAGCTGTGCTTAAATCTAGCCGAGTGCCTATGGAGTCTTTGAACTTTTTCCAAAAGCTAGATGTAAAATGTGTTCCCCGATCTAAAACTATCGAAATCAGAACTCCATGTAGTTGTACAATCTGATCAATAAACAGTTGGGAAAACTTCGCTGCATCATAAGTACTCTTGATAGGTAAAAAGTGTGCAGACTTTGTCAATCTGTCCACGATCACCCAAATAGAATCAAATCCTTTCGGTAAAGTTGGAAGTCCCACTAACAAATCCATGGTAATTTTCTCCCACTTCCATTCTGGAATACTCAACGGCTGTAACAAGCCTAAAGATCTTTGATGTTCGGCCTTGACTTGCTGGCAAGTTAAGCACTTTGTGACAAATTCCCCGATATCCTTTTTCATGCCATTCCACCAGTAGTACTTCTTCATATCATTGTACATCTTGGTCGAACTAGGGTGCATACTATAAACTGCCTTGTGTGCTTGACTCATAATGTCCCTCTTCACATCGCTTACATCTGGTACAACCAAACGTGTACCATAGTGTAAAACACCATTAGCGCTAAGACTGAATTTCGACCATTCACCATTCTCAACCTTTCCAATCATCTCCCTTATCTTAGGGTCTTCTCGTTGTAGTTCCACAATCCAACCACGTATCGTTGGTTGTAACAGAATCTCAACCAATAACACCGGCTCCTCTCTGTTTAAATCTGTAGTCAATTCTAACCCTTGGTCAAATAACTCATGAATATTCAAAATCAAAGGTCTTCGTGCCACTAACATATGTGCCAAACTACCCGCTGACTTTTGACTCAAAGCATCTGCAACCATATTCGCTTTGCCAGGATTATAATTGATGGTATAGTCATAGTCTTTCAGAAGCTCCATCCATATCCTCTGCCTCTTATTCAAGTCCCTCTGCTTAAAAATATACTATAAGCTCTTGTGATCCGTGAACACTTCAAATTTCTCACCGTAGAGATAATGCCTCCAAATCTTAAGTGCAAATACAAATGCTGCCATCTCTAAATCATGCACTGGGTAGTTATGCTCATGTTTCTTCAACTATCTAGACACGTACGCTGTCACATTCTTGTCTTGCATCAAAACACAACCTAATCCAACTCTGGAAGTATCACAATATATAGAATAATTGGCAAATGAAGATGGTAATGCCAAAATCGAAGCATTCGTCAACAGACACTTCAACTCTTGAAAACTCTTCTCAGAATATTCTCCCCACACATACTTTGCATTCTTCTGAGTTAGTCGAGTGAGTGGAGCAGACAAAGTAGAAAACCCCTTCACAAACCTTCTGTAATAACCAGCCAACCCAAGAAAACTGCGTATCTCTGTGACACTAGTAGGCGTTGGCCAATTCACCACTTCATCGCAAGTCCTTGGACACAATATGTCCTAGGAATGCCACACTCTGCAACTAAAACTCACACTTTAACAACTTAGCATATAACTGATTATCGAGCAAAGTCTTCAAAACTAACCACAAATGATTCTCATATTCTTCCTTGGTCTGTGAGTAGATCAAAATGTCATCGATAAACACAACTACAAACTAATCCAGGAATGGCTTGAACACTCAATTCATTTGACCCATGAAGTAGGCTGGCACATTCGTAAGACCGAATGGCATGACTAAAAACTCATAATGTCCATATCTGGTTCTGAAAGCTGTCTTGGTCAAATCCTCTTTTCTAATTCTCAACTGATGGTACCCTGATCTTAAGTCAATCTTCAAAAATCACTTAGCATCTCTCAACTGATCAAACAGATCATCAATGCGTGGAAGAGGATATTGGTTACAAATAGTCACCTTATTCAGCTTGCGATAGTCAATACATAACCTTAAACTCCCATCCTTCTTCCGAATAAACAACACTGGAGCATCCCACGGAGAAACACTAGGTCATATGTATCCTTTATCCAACAATTCCTATAACTGTACCTTCAACTCTTTCAATTTAGCAGGAGCCATCTGATATGGCGGTATCAAAATTGGTTGTGTCCCCAGGTGCAACTCAATACAAAACTCTATCTCCCTCTCAGGTGGTAAACCTGGCAATTCATCCGGAAAGAAATCAAGAAACTCTTTCACAATGGGAATGTTTTCAACTATAATCTGATCAGAATCCACATTCACTTCTTTAACCACTGCCAAATAACTTTCACAACCTCTTCACAATAATCTTGAAGCCTTCAAACACAAAATAAGCCTCGGTGGAACCATCATCACCTTACCCCAAAACACAAATTCAGGTTCACCCTCAGGCCTGAACCTTACAATCTTCTTATAACAGTTCACCGTAGCATGGTATGATGATAGCCAATCCATCCCCAAAATAACGTCAAAATCATCCATGTCTAACATATGTAGATCAGCCAATATCTCATGGCCATCTACGACTATCATACATGATTTATGAACTAAATGCATGACGTAGGGCGTCCAACCCATTGCATAAGTGCATGAGTTTGTATGGATCAGAATGAAGGTGGCAAGAGTTGATCACGTGCATGGGGTGCATGGCTTCATTTATTTCATTGTCTTTAGTTTCCTTTGAAGTTTGTGACTGTCCGGTTGCTTGTATTAAACTCAGAATGAATGTAATAGGTAGGGAAGCTAATAAGGCAAAGATATAATGCCATTAAAGGGAAGGTTAAATTGGTTGGAAGGAAAGAAGGGAAGCTGAAAAATTGCTCCTCTATTCTCTCCTAAAAATCTGCCTCCCTTATAAGCTGTCCAAAATTTGAAATAAAACAAGCATTGAATATTTTCGCAATAGATTGCAATCTGATTAATTTGGAAATTGAGATTTCTGTAAGTGTTCAAGTTTGGTAAGCCCTAACTGGTCGTTCAACTAAAATTGAACACCCTTACTTGCATCACGTGAGTGTGCTTGTTAAGGTTTTATCATTGTGTCAAGTGGTATGAGAGCGAGTGTGAGATCAGATCAATTGTAAACTAACTTCGTTGCTTATCTTAGCTATGTCAAGTGGTATCAGAGCGAGTGTGAGATCAGATCAATTCCTATATTGATCGTGAGAGTTAAGAGAATATACATTATCACCTGGTGAGGAACGAGTGAGCCCATCCACGAGCCATCCACAGGATATTGTGATTGCCTGATCCGTGTCTCGTTTAACCACCTAGCACCACTCACAAACCAAGCCACTATGACCGATCCTATAAACAATCAGAATTTGGATATACGCCAAAGGTTTGCAAATTTGGAGGCTGCCATCTTAGAGATACGCATCCAACTTGCAAATCTCGTAGTGCAACCTCCACAAGTGGTAAGGCGTGATAAATCTTCTCCAAGTAGAGGATGATGAATTGTAGGATACTGATGATATGCTTGATGTGAGGGGAATTGGAAGAGGGGGACGTGGTCTGAGGGGCAGAGGATGTGGTGATAGAGGATGTGGTCTTAGGAGGGAGATCTTGAGAGGAGAAGATCACGGAGGAGAGTATGTTAGAAGGGTGGATAGGCCGTTCAAGATGAACATCGAGAAGTTCTTTAGAGATGCAGATGTAGAGGGCTTCTTGAACTGGTTGGATTCCATTGAAAAGTATTTTGACTGTATGGACCTTATGGAGGAGCAAAAGGTTAGTTATGTTACGTTCAAGCTTGAGTCGGGAGTCACAGTCTGGTGGAGAAAAGAACAAGAATTGTGGAGAAGAAGGGGAGATAGGCCTATTCGAGATTGGCCAACCATGGAGCAGGCCCTCCGCGAGAGATTTCTTCTAGTTGACTACCATCAGACTTTGTATGCGCAATTCTTCTCTTACATGTGATGTAGGACGTCTCCTTGGATCATACACGTTGACTTCTGTATACATGGAGCTGCATGGAGAAGATTTCACGTCCAAGTCAACCGGTCCAATAGCTCATTTATTTTCATTATTCAGTGCATGTAATAAGTGGAACTCTTCGTATTTTCCTTGTTTGTTTAGGCAGCATAATAAAGCATCATGTGAATGCTAATTAAGAGGGAGTTAAAGAGAGTATAACGGATAGGAGGGAAGCTGGGGTGTGCGCACTTTATGTCTGATTTTATTTCCCTTGTAATCCGCTTGTATTCTGCCTCCTTTTAAGCACGCAAGAAAGGAAATAAGAGGACATTGAAAATATTACCAAAATCGAACATGTTGTTCAGACCACGGAGTGAATCCGTGTTAGGGTGCGTCCCTGGGTTATGAAACTTGCCCGTAGCTGGCTGTTCTCTTTGAGGACCCCTCGGCTCATGCTTCGGAAGTCGCATTGACTGAGTTCTATACTAGTTATCTCACTCTTTGTACACATCCATTCAAATTTATCTAATCTCACACTTCTAGCTATGTCAAGTGGTATCAGAGCGAGACTACTATCAAATCAATCTCTGTATTAATTTTTCCTGAGAGAATTAAATGTTATAACCATAGAGAGTTGCGAGAGAACCCACCTACGAGCCTTCCACAGGACCACGTGATCACCTGATCCGTGTCCCAACCAAACCACCTAGCACCACCAAAAAGCTGATGCAATCATGACCGATCCGGATCCACCAAGAAAAAACATGGACTAAAGGTTCACCAACCTTGAGGCAGCCATCTTGGAGATTTGCATGCAGCTGGCCAATCTTGCGGTGTATCCACCTCTAGCTGATGCGCGACTTGAGCCCGATATAGAATATGATGGAGATTCAGATGCGACCCTCTATCCAAGAGGAGGAGGAAGGGGAGCTCATGGAGCAAGAGGATGTGGTAGAGGAGAGGGTGGACGAGATGACCTTGATCGTGCACCTAGCAGGGACGCTTATAGAGAGGAGTATAAGGGGGAACATTACTATAGAAGGATTGATCGTCCTTTTAAAATGAACATAGAAAAATTCTATGGAGATTCGGATGTTGAAGGATTCCTCAACTGGCTAGATTTGGTTGAGAAGTACTTTGCGTGCATGGAACTTACGGAGGATCGAAAAGTAAACTATGTGGCTTTTAAGCTGGAGTCAGGAGTCGCAGTTTGGTGGAGGAAAGAATAGGAATCACATAGAAGGAGAGGAGAACGACCCATCCGGGATTGGCATACCATGGAGCAAGCTCTACGTGAAAGATTTCTTCTTGTCGACTACCATCAGACGTTATACACGCAGTTCTTGACTTGCACGCAAGGGAACAGATCGGTGGAGGAGTACACATCGGAGTTTGTAAGATTAGCCTCGTGCAATGATGTAGAAGAAAATGAGGATCAAATGATTGCTCGCTTTGTTGAAGGCTAAAATTACGAGATCAAAAGTAGATTGGAGTTTGACACGTTCCTCTACTTCAACAAAGCATGCACGAAGGTAAGAAAAATTGGAGTTGCATTGAAAAAGAAGAAAGCTTCAATGACACGCTATTCAGGCCCCAGGAAATCTTCAAATTATACTAAAGGAGGGAATGAGAAGAGTGATATGCAAGTAAATGCTCCAAGAGCCCTCCCCACAAAGCCTACTCTTGAGATCACAACAAACAAAGGCAAGGCACCCGTTACCACTTCAGGTATTCGTTGTTTTAAATGCAATGAATATGGACATAAATTGAGTGATTGCCCCAAGAGGAAGTTTGCTCAATTATGTGAGATTGAGGATGAGGATGAAGAACCCTCGGACGTATATCTTTGCGCTCCAGTTGAGGAGAGTGGAGAGGAAGAGCATGATCATTCAGGAGGTGATGATGAGTGTTGCGATGTGCTTCGTAAGGTTGCCCTAACTACGGCCAAGAGAGACGACTCTCAGAGGCACAACCTTTTTTGCACAAGATGTACGTGGGAAAGGAGGTTTGTGAAGTTATAATTGATAGGGGCAGCCAGGAGAATTTCGTAAGCAGGCAGACCGTGGAGAGACTGGGCCTCAAAACAATGCCTCACCCTACACCCTATTCCATAGGTTGGGTGCATTCAGGGGAAGGAATCAAAGTGAAGTCCAGATGTGCCATTCCTATTACCATAGGCAAGTATTCAGATGAAGTGGTATGCGATGTACTTGAGATAGATGCGTGCCATATCCTACTTGGCCAGTCGTGGGAATTTGATAACCAAGTGATCCACAGAGGGCAAGAGAATACGTATGAAGTAAAGAAAGGAGGAGAACATTTTACCTTGCTACCGAAGAAACCAACTCTAGTGAAGAACCAACGTAACAGCGCCATGCACCTCATCATGACGATCACTTGTCCAAAGGTGCTTATTAAGTCTTTTAATGAGTTAGGTTGGTGTCATGTCTTCGTGATGAAAGGAGTGGAGAAGACTCAAGAGAGCACGTACGAAGACATTCCTGAACCTGTGAAGAGAATTTTACAAGAATTCCCCGAAGTTCTTACCGAGATTTTACCTGAAGGGCTGCCACCCTTACATGATATGCAACATCAAATTGACTTGATTCCAAGGTCAAGCTTGCCAAATTTGCCTCACCACCGACTCAGCCAAATAGAGAATCTAATTTTACAGGAACAAGTTCAAGAGTTGCTCGAGGAAGGATATCTTCGTGAAAGTCTCAGCCCATGTGGAGTACCTACTCTCTTAGTGCCCACGAAAGATGGAACATGGCGACTGTGCATAGATAGTAGAGCTATAAACAAAATAACCATTGGGTACAGGTTCCCAATTCCACGTTTGAATGACATGCTAGACAATCTCAGCAGAGCCACCATCTTCTCCAAGATCGACCTCAAAAATGGATACCATCAGATCTGTATTAGGCCAGGCGATGAATGGAAGATGGCGTTCAAGACACGAGATGGCCTGTACGAGTGGCTGGTCATGCCGGTTGGACTCACCAACGCTCTTAATACCTTCATGAGAGTAATGCATCAGGTGCTCAAACCTTTCCTTGATCGATGCATGGTCGTATATTTTGATGATATCTTAGTTTATAGCCGAACTAAAGATGATCATAAGAAGCACATGAAAGGAGTCCTTGTTACGTTACGAGAAAGCAAGATGCTGATCAACCTTAAGAAATGTGTGTTTTGGCAAAGCAAACTTCTTTTCCTTGGCTTTATAGTAGGAAAAGAGGGAATTCAGGTTGATCAAACCAAAGTTGAGGCCATTCAGAAGTGGCCTACCCCGAAGAGTGTGAGCCAAGTAAGAAGTTTCTTGGGGTTGGCTACGTTCTATAGAAGGTTTATCAAGGGGTTCAGCATGATCGCAGCACCAATGACGTTTTTATTGAAGAAAGGCATACCCTTTAATTGGAGTGACGAAGTGGAGAAATCTTTTACCGAGCTGAAGAGAAAGCTAAGCTCTGCACCCATGCTCGCCTTACCTGATTTTAACAAATTGTTTGAAGTGGATGTAGATGCTTCAGGTGTTGGCATTGGCGCGGTGCTATCTCAAGAGAAGAGGCCAGTGACATTTTTCAGTGAGAAGCTGAGTGAATTTCATCAATCATGGTCCACCTATGAGAAAGAGTTCTACGCGCTCTTTCGTGCCTTAAAGACGTGGGAGCACTACCTTATTGGAAAGGAGTTCATTTTGAATACAGATCACCGAGCACTCAAGTTCTTGCAAGATCAGTCAAAGTTGGCAAGCCATATGCACATGAGGTAGTCCATGTATCTCCAAAAATTCCCGTTCAAGCTAACTCACAAGAGCGGAGCTCAGAATGTAGTCGCGAATGCACTCAGTAGAAGGGTGAACTTGATCATGGAGATGCGCTCAAATGTGACTTCATTCAAAAGTTTATGAGAACTTTATGAAAGTGACGAGGAGTTTGGAGAAATTTGGGGCAAATGCATGAAAGGAGCTGGCCGAGGAGAATACCACATTCTTGATGGCTTTCTTATAAGAGGTAATCAGCTATGCATTCCTGACACTTCTTTACGTGATTATTTGATTTGGGAATTGCATGGAGGGGGTTTGTCCACACATTTGGGCCGAGACAAAATGTTGGCAGCCATGAATGAAAGATTTTATTGGCACAAGATGGCAAAAGATGTAGCAAGAATTGTGAGGCACTGCCGTGTATGCCAAGAAACCAAAGGAGGTGCAAACAATACCGGCCTCTACACCCCTTTATCAATTCCACAAGCTATTTGGGAGGACATCAGCATGGACTTCGTGTTGGGTTTGCCACACACTCCACGTGGTGCCGACTCGATTTTTGTTGTTGTGGACCAACTCTCAAAAATGGCACACTTCATCCCATGTAAGAAAATAGCGGATGCGAGCGGTATTGCACGACTGTTTTTTAGAGAAATTGTGAAGTTGCACAGAGTGTCGAGAAGCATAGTATCTGATCAAGATGTGAAGTTTCTAGCTAGCTTCTGGAAGACTTTGAGGGGAATGTTTGATGCCTCATTACAATATAGCACTATGGCTCACCCTCAAACTGATGGCCAGACCGAAGCAACAAATAGAACCCTCGGCAACTTATTGAGGAGCCTATGCCATGAGCGAAAGAGCCAATGGGATTTGGCACTTCCAATAGCTAAATTTGCCTATAATGGAGCCATGCATCGTGCCACAGGTCACTCTCCATTTTCCTTGGTCTACACAAAGGTACCAAATCATATCGTGGATATCTCCTCAATTCCACGCCCACCGAAGGCCAATCCATCCGCCATCACTTATGCGGAACATGTTCAAGAAGTGCTTGAGGCTATGAAGAACAGGTTGGAAGCTACCTATTCCAAAGAAAAGGCTCAAGTTGATGCCCACCGCAAGCTGAAAATCTTCCAACCAGGGGAACTTGTTATGGTGCACTTCAGGAAGGAACGTATGCCCGCGCACATGGGAGATAAATTGGAGGCGAGGAAATATGGTCTGTACAAGATCTTGCGAAGGATCAATGACAATGCCTATGTAGTAGACCTTCTAGATGAGTATGGCGTGTCTAAATCCTTCAATGCTAACTTGACGCCATACTATGATGCCTTCCCACTTCCTTCCAAGTTGGCTGCTCGGGACAAGCAACTTTTCAAGGAGGGGAGGATGACATAGGACGTCTCCTTAGATCATACACGTTGACTTCCGTATACATGGAGCTGCATGGAGAAGATTTCACGTCCAAGTCAACCGGTCCAATAGCTCATTTATTTTCATTATTCAGTGCATGTAATAAGTGGAACTCTTTGTATTTTCCTTGTTTGTTTAGGCAGCGTAATAAAGCATCATGTGAATGCTAATTAAGAGGGGGTTAAAAAGAGTATAACGGATACAAGGGAAGCTGAGGTGTACGCACTTTATGTCTGATTTTATTTCCCTTGTAATCCGCTTATATTCTGCCTCCTTTTAAGCACACAAGAAAGGAAATAAGAGGACACTGAAAATATTACCAAAATCGAATGTGTTGTTCAGACTGCGGAGTGAATCCGTGTTAGGGTGCATCCCTGGGTTATGAAACTTGCCCGTAGCTGGCCGTTCTCTTTGAGGACCCCTCGATTCATGCTTCGGAAGTCGCATTGACTGAGTTCTATACTAGTTATCTCACACTTTAGTACACATCCATTCGAATTTATCTAATCTCACGCTTCTAACTATGTCAGCACGCAAGGTAACAAGTCTGTTGATGAGTACACATCTGAGTTTATGAGGCTTGCATCTAGAAATGATGTAGAGGAGAACAAGGACCAGATGATTGCTCACTATGTAGAAAGGTTGGTATTGCCTTAAAAAAGAAGAAAACAACCATGACTCGCAAATATCTCATAGAAACGTATAGAAACTTAGGGTATCTCATTTCTATGAGAAATATTTCTTACTTATTAACAATCACAACTCTTGTAAAATTTATAAGTATCATGGAATAGTGTAGGCCAATAGAATCCATTATCTAGCACATTCCTAGTAGTTCTTCTAGGACCAAAGTGGCCTCCACATGCATATGTATGACAATAATTCAAGATAGAATCATATTCATTAGAAGCAACGCAATGACAAATAACTTGATCACTACTAATTTTTCACAAAAAAAGTTCAGTCCAAACAAAGAACTTTGCATAAATATGAAATTTATGCATTTTGCAATGCTCACATGTTTAGAAGTTTCTTTTAGTATAAATAGGATAGTTAGGTATTAGTAGAAAGACACACTACTATTTTAGACTTAATTTTTGGTATTTAGTCATTGTTTTCTCGCAACAGGATTGTAATCAACAATTGAAATTGTCCAAACAACAAAGTATTTTTATACTTTACAATCAAAAGTTGTTTTTACATTCATCTTCTTGGATGTTCATTGTTTGCTTATTTGCATTGTGTGTTCGTGAATTGAGATTGACAACCTTGATTCATAAAACAGAGATTATTTTTATTATTATATTTTGTCGTTTTATTATTATTAGAATTTAGGATGGATAATCCTAGATTCAAATTACAATCTTAGATTTAGGACGTTGAGAATTCATAATTTGATACTTATTAAGATGAGTTCATATGTCTATAAGGATACTATCTCATTTATTACTGTATTACTTTTGTAACCATGTTTTCTTGCATGTATTTTCAGTCTGAGATTTATTGCATCAATACCCATCCTTAGTCTTTCGTAAGACCTTTAGTTAATAGATCCATAATATTTACTTTTTGAATTTACATAGTCTAATAATAACACACCTATTATGTATAATGGTTCTCACGGATTTATATCTATGACTTTTGCGTTTAGACTGTATATTATGCTATTTCATTTGTGTATGCTTAGGTGGTTTAACTTTGTCTTGAGATTCCTCTCTTCTGCGACTGCACCCATTAGATTTTAAACTCTTTTGGATTTTTTATGAGAAAATATTTTATAAAAAAATAAAGCATTCCTAACTTCATTATAATATTTATGTGAACATCATATTTATCTGATTTGTGTATGACATGCAATATTATATAGTGTATTAACTAATAACACAGAATCCACCATCTTTTGAAATTCACGACAAGGTCTTTGACCCTAAAAAAATTTATAAGGTAGTTTACCAAACATCTTGTGCGATATTCTTGTTTGCACATAGTTAGTATTTTAGAAAAAGATTGCCCCACTTTTAAAGATTTTTTCATTTTTCATAAGTTGGTACTCAACTCATTCTTATAATGAATAAATAAAACAATTGCTTTGTCTTTACTTCTCATCAAATAATCATAATAATATTTTATACAACCATTAATCAAGTTTCAGACTTGTATTTACAATTGGTCTTAAAGCTTGCCTCATCGACCTAAGTATGACGAAGCACTTTGTTCTAACCCTCAGACATTTGTAGTAATCTCTAATTCTTATTATGAATATTTCCATTATAAGTATTAGAGAAATCTACTAGGAAGCTTCCATCAACCTCTATCACAATGATCTTGACAATTATGTTGTTTAGTTTTTTATTAATATTTTGATTATCTTACTTGATACATAATCTTCTCAAAAAGTTGTTGTGACTCATCATTTTTTCTTCTTATACATGTACCCTTAGCTGACCAACGATGAAGAACTTACCTGACCAACATATTTTGTAGCTACCTAAATATATGCAAAGCACCGAGGTCGTAGACTATTCATATGTGCTTCTTTTCAATTTTGACAAAGTAGCAAGATGCAACCATGAAAGTAGCAAAAGTTGTGAATTAAAACCTTCAATACAAAACATACCAACCCACTAACAAAAATAAAGAATACTAATTAAAAAAATACACCACAGAAAACTCCTTGACACCAATTAAAAGCAATAACTATAATTTACTATGGAAATTAGGGTACTAGTAAATATTTATACACTATAGAATACTTTCGAACGATGGCGATAAAATATATAATTAACAAATCACAATTTACTAATACTTTAACTATGATAAAAGTTTATGATAGCTGGAACTAATAATAATAAATTATGGTTTGAACAAATATATTTAAATAATAGTAAATAATATAAAAGCTGAGAAAAAATATTTTTATGACACGGTTTGTACTGACATAGTTATGTCATCTTCTTCTAGTTTGTGTTTTTTAGTAGTAGTTCTTCATCTTTTGATATCACAAACTTCGGATTTAATCTTGAATGAGGTTTGAGTTTAACCGTGTGTTATTAAACTATTATCACCCGTCTTATAGCTTTAGGTATCCATGGATAAGAGAGCTCTCAAAGTACAATGCTTAATCATGAGAGCAATAACAAGCACTATTACACTTCTTTGGAATCTTTAATGGTATAGAACTTGGACTCTTATCAATATGAGAAATGCTATGATGTAAAGAGAGAGAGAAGTGGATATCTCAAGGAAGAGTGTGAGCTTAGGGATAATTTGGAATGAAGGAGAAAGGCTCTTTTTATGAG
Source organism: Hypericum perforatum (assembly GCA_012979155.1). Classification (NCBI taxonomy): domain Eukaryota; kingdom Viridiplantae; phylum Streptophyta; class Magnoliopsida; order Malpighiales; family Hypericaceae; genus Hypericum; species Hypericum perforatum. The sequence goes on along the minus strand of SOPF01027290.1, from coordinate 29,252 downwards.
AAGTTTATGACCTCTAACTGCGAATCCAAATTTAATATGACCATCAACTTATGCATTACATATTAATTTTGAATTTTTGAATTTAAATTCAAGTGGAATCTAAAAGTAGAAGAAGCTTTTACACATTGGCTTGTCTAAATGGAAGCCCAAAACATATTTGGGTCAAGAATCGCTTTAACAAGTCCATCCAAGTTCTAAAAAGATAAGACTAAGAAATTTGGAATAATATTTATGGACCTATAATCTCACAATTCGTAATCATATTACCTTTACATTTATTTTCATTCACATCAAGAATTGATTTTTCTGCAAGTGTCTTCACAAACACTCTAAATCAAATGATGTGACCTCCAATCAAATCAGTTCAAAATTTCTCACTCAATTGAGTCTAACAAAGGCATCCTAACGTGTGCATGGCCAACCTTACGTGTGCATGTTCATTATTCACGTGTGCATGCAAGAGTCAACGTGTGCATGCATGGTCCGCAAGCTGGCTGGATGAAGACTTTAATTTCCGCAATTTTAAATGCTTTCCATGATTGTAATAAGTTGTTATTATTAGCTCCAAACTTTCCATATGCTAGGAATGCAAATAAGGCACCAAAAGAATGCCATTTAAGGAGGGTTAAAGTGGCTAAACGGCTGGATTGGAATGGAGAGTGTCCTTCCTTAATTCATGCCATGAAACCCGCCTTCCTTTTTAAATAACGAGCTGATCAATAATGGAAATCAGATTGAATTATTTCCAAATGTGAAACTGAGTATTTGCTTGGTGGATTCCGAGTGTAATTCGATGGATTCTGGATTAACTGTGTTTGAACTTTGCCCTAGCTGGGCATTCTAGAAATAGAACCCCTTAACTCGAATGGTGGAGGTCGAGAGAGTAAAGGTTTTATCCTAGTTACGTGTGTTACAAGTCTATTTTCAAGTGTTCTTGACAATCAAATTGAGAGTGAATCAATTAAACATAGTCTAATCAAATTAAACTACGTCAAGTGGTATCAGAGTGAGTGAGAGGTCCATCTCAATTCCTACATTAAGATTGTGAGAGTTTATATGTTATCACCTGGTAGCTAAGAGAGAGCCCCATCCAAGAGCCGATCCACATGATATTATGATCTCCTAATCTATATCCCTCCATAACCACCTAGCTCTACCAAATAACCGTTGCACTATGACCGAACCAGACCTTAATCAGAGGATGACCAACTTGGAGACAATACTCCAAGACGTTCTTGCACAACTATGCAACTTGGTAGTGCAATCTGCAGCTCAACCAGCTCTACCAATAGAGATGCGCAACGATCCATTAGGAGTAGAGGATGATGAACTTGATGATGAACCAAAAGTTAGAGGAGGAGGAGGTAGAGGTGTGCGTGGAAGAGGGCAAGGTGAAGGCTTACGTGCTTTTAGGAGAGAATTCTATCGAATGGAAGATCAAGGTGATGAGTATGTACGAAGGGTGGATCGACCCATTAAGATGAATATAGAGAAATTGTTTAGGGACGTGGACATTGAAGGCTTCCTAAATTGGCTTGATTCCATGGAGAAGTACTTCAATTGCATGGATTTGACAGAGGAGCAAAAGGTCAATTACGTGGCCTTCAAGCTAGAGTTAGAAGCCGTGGTATGATGTAGAAAGGAGCAAGAATCACAAAGGAGGAGAGGTGACAGACCTATTCGTGATTGGCCTACGATGGAGCAAGCCTTACATGAAAGATTTCTCCCAGTTGATTACCATCAAACATTGTACACATAATTCCTCTTGTGCACCCAAGGTAACAAGTCCGTAGATGAATACACGTCTGAGTTTGTAAGGTTAGCCTCTCGTAAGATGATTGCTTGCTACATTGAAGGCCTTAATTTTGAGGTTAAGAGTAAGATGGAATATGACACCTTCTTGTATTTCAACGATGCATGTGCAAAAGTAAGAAAGATTAGGGCCATATTGAAGAAAAAGAAGATAACTCTCACTCATTATTTTGGCCCTGGTCAAACTTCTATATATTCAAGGGGAGGAAACGAGAAGAGTGTTCCTCAAGTCACTGATCCAAAAGTGCCTTTAAAGAAACCTAACACTGAAGTTGTACAAGGCAAGGGGAAGGTGGCTGTGGCAACCTCAGGAATTTGTTGCTTCAAATGCAATGCCTATGGACATAAATTAAGTGTCTATCCTAAGAGGAAGTTAACATAATTGTTAGAGAAAGGAAGTGAAGATGAGGACTCAATGGGTGCTTATTTATGTGCTCCGGTGCAAGAGAGTAGTGAAGAGGAGCTAGAGTCTTCACAAGATGAGGACGAATGCTGTGGTTTGTTGCAAAAGGTGGCCTTGACCACTACAAAGAAGGAGGAGTCTCAACAAAACAACCTATTTTTCACACGTAAATTTATTCTAGAACTAACATGCCATCAATTTTTGATTAGCCGTTCCAATTAGTAATTCAACTAACAGCAATGTTAACTCAGCAAAGAATGATTGTTATCAAACTAATTAACTAAGAGATGAGATGATATACAATTATTTAGGCCATCGTTTGGTAAGTTGATTATAGGATGTTAGTGGTCTCTTTGTGGTTACGGGAGATTTATCTCTATTTACTAGATGAATCCGATTATGTTTAGTGATTCTGTGATCTATCACATGGTATTCTGACTTTGTATCTACCGATTGTTTCTCTTTTTTCCCATATATTTCTTTTTCTTTTATTAGTTTAGTTTATTTTCAACCATTCACAAATATCCCCACACTTTACTTACTTTGTTTAGTTCAATAGGTTAACTGAATATTCGTTCCTTGTGCAAGGAAAGCACTACCTAAGAGTGTTTTTTATTTTTTTGTGTGTCTTGTGTATTTTATTTTTTATTTTTTTATATCACCCTAGAACATGCGAACATGTCGTTCTCTAAGTGTGAGGATGTTTAGGTAAATTTTAGTTTATTTTGTGTGTCAAAGAAACCACTTGCGTGAACTTGCAACCTTGAATTTTTTAGCATTAGCAACTTAAGATCTTTAGGAAAACTCACGTGAAGATATAATTTGAAAGGATATGATAAAGCCCATAATGAGAATTAGTTCTTGCTTTTCAAAAATTTCATTAATGGATTAAGCGTCCACTAGGATACAAGACAGATAAAATACTTGGGAGAATGTGGGAGGCAGTGATGTAGTAACTAACTCCTGCATGCATCATGAAAATATTTTAGTTGACTTGTGTGAGAATTAATTAAGTGAAATAAAAAGAAAATGTGCTGCTCTTCTGTATTTTAAAAAGGAAGAGAAAAAAAAGATGTTCTTCAGGGATGTGAAAGAAAGGAAACAAAATTGAAATTTGGAATGTGGAAAGCAAAGGTAGAATGTGAAAGAATGCTTGTGGAAGGGCACGAATTAGCTAAAATGTTGGCGGTAGAGTAGTCTCTAATCTAACTAGGAGATAGCTTGATGATACTTGTAAAGCAATTTCGGAATAACATGTGATAGGTGAATTCCCAAATGCCATGCAAGAAGAGTGCTAATAATGCTCACTTAAAAATATTTTGGGATGAGGGCAAGTTAAATAGCAATATAAGTGACTTAATATATAATCAAGCCTTGTGCTTATTGATGTTGAGTCTCTAATGGTCTTCACCATTTCTGAATAATTAAAATTATGGGGAACTACTTTGATTGGTGGGCTGCTTGAATTGTGAAATTACTTGACATTTGAACTTTTAATGATACTATGTTGTTATAGTGGCGTAGCACAACGAAAGCTAAACTAGCTAAACTTGACGGATGGTTGATAGCAATGAAAGATAATAACCCTAACCTGCTCCTCACGAAGCTCAGCAAGGGGTTTGCTTGAAACAAGCGGCCAACTAGGGCAGGTTCATAAACTAGTGCAAATCCATGCACGGTTCATGCAAATCCATGTACGATTCGGTAAGCTTGCTTACACTCAATTTCTTGATTCAAATTCAACTGTCTGATTATTCATTTCCAAATGTTACAAATAGGGGGCGTGAAATCAGAAGACATTAAGGCAAGGAGTTAAAGCTAAAACCCCTTCCTCTTCTCACACGTTTCTATCTTTAACCCCGCTACTAATTGGCATTTACTATGCCTTATTACAAATGGAAATTAAGACAAAATCCAAGAGTTCAAATCTGGACAGAATTAAATAACACATGAAGACAATTAATGCAAGCTTGTCATGCATACATACGCCTCTTCTTGACTTGATCAGCTTGCATTCAGCTTGCCTTCTCTTATTGAAGCGTCCTATGCCATCCTCCCCTTCTTATGATGATGCTAGTCCCGAGCAGCTAGCTTGCTTGGAAAATGCAACAGATCACGGAATGGTGTCAAATCCGCCACGTTAAAAGTCTTGCTGACTCCAAATTCTTCAGGCAGGTCAACCACATATGCATTGTCGTTGACTCGCCTCAATATCTTGTAGGGTCCAAATTTCTTTGCCTGAAATTTTCCTCCCATGTTAGCTGGCATCCTCTCCTTTCAGAAATGGACCATAATTTGTTCTCCGGGCATCAGTTTGTGGGTGTGCGGTCGTGCTAAACTTGAGTGTCACATCGAACATCCGCCATAGAGTCTTCCAAAAGCTAGAGAGGAACTTGACATCACGATCAGAGACAATGGACTTAGGCACACCATGCAAATGCACCACTTCACAAAAAAATACTTGGCCACGGTGCTCGCATCTCCTATCTTTTTGCAAGGAATAAAATGAGCCATTTTTGACAGCCTATCAATAACAACAAAGATAGAGTCAACTCCTTGTGGTGTGCATGGCAATCCAAGCACGAAATCTATGCTCAAATCCTCCCATATGGCATCTGGGATCGAGAGAGGTGTGTAGAGACCCGAGTTATTCATGCTTCCCTTTGTTTCTTGACAAACACGACAATGTTGTATGAAGTTAGCAATGTGTTTTGTCATTCTCGGCCAATAAAACCTCTCTTGCAATGCGGCCTGCATCTTGTCACGACCAAGATGAGCTGAAAGAGCTCCACCATGCATTTCCCATATCAACTGATCTCGCAAGGACATCTTTGGAATGCACAATTGGTTTCCCTTCATCAGGAAGCCATCATGCAAGAAATAGTCATCCACCCCTCGGCCATCCTTGCACTTGAGCCATATTTCACCAAAATCTTCATCCTTGTCATACTGGTCACGAAGAGTGTCAAAGGCGGTGACAATTCCCCTTAACTCCGTAAGCAAGACAACCCTCCTACTTAACGCATCCGCGACCATATTATGTACTCTAGACTTATGCACGATCTTAAAAGGGAACTTTTGCAAGAATGAACACCAACGTGCATGCATTGGATTACTAAGCTTCGTTTGATCAAAAAGGAACTTCAATGCTTGATGATCAGAATAGAGCACGAATTCCTTACCAACCAAATAATATTCCCACATCTTGAGAGTGCGCACTACAACATAGAATTCCTTCTCGTAGGTGGTCCACTTTTGCCTGGCTTCGCTTAACTTCTCACTGAAGTAAGCTAATGGTTTCTTCTCTTGGGACATAACTACTCCAATACCAAGTCCGGATGCATGCACTTCTACCTCAAACAACTTGGAGAAATCTGGCAAGGCAAGCATGGGCGCGGTGCTCAACTTTTTCTTCAATGTCTCAAAAGCTTGCTCAGCTTCTCCTTCCCACACAAAGGAGACTTTCTTCTTCAACAACGAGGTAAATGGGGCGGCTATCATGCTGAAGTCTCGGATGAACCTCCTATAGAAAGTGGCCAACCCAAGAAAACTTCGGACTTGACTCACGTTCGTAGGGGCTGGCCATATTTTGATTGCTTCAATCTTTGTCTCATCAACATGAATGCCATCCTTACCTACAATGAATCCCAAGAATAGAAGGCTCTCCTTCCAGAATATGCATTTCTTCAAGTTCACATAGAGCTTATTGTCTTGGAGAACTTGGAACACGGCCTTCAAATGCTTCAAATGGTCCTCCTCAGTCTTGCTATAGACCAGGATGTCATCAAAATATACCACCACAAAGGTGTCAATGAAGGGCTTCAAGACCTGGTGCATTAGATGCATGAATGTACTCGGCGCATTTGTGAGGCCAAAAGGCATCACGAGCCATTCGTACAAACCATCTTTTGTCTTGAATGCGGTCTTCCACTCATCTCCTGGCCGAATTCTGATTTGGTGGTATCCACTTTGCAAGTCAAGCTTTGAGAAGATCGATGCGCCACCAAGGTTATCCAACATGTCATTCAGCCTTGGAATAGGGAAACGGTACCCTATTGTGATCTTATTGATTGCACGACTATCTATACACATCCTCCAAGTGCTGTCTTTCTTTGGTACAAGAAGAGCTGGAACACCGTAAGGGCTTAAGCTTTCTTGTACATAACCTTTGTTGAGAAGGTCTTGAACTTGCTCCCTCATTATTTGATTCTCCCTCGGAGCCATCCTATAATGTGGTAAATTAGGAAGTGTAGCTCCTGGAATGAGATCAATCTGATGTTGGATGGCTCGCAAGGGCGGTAATCCCTCGGGCAAGTCTTCATCTACAACTTCTGGAAACAACTTGAACAAGTTCACGATCTGATCAAGCAAGACACCCTTCTCATTTGCTTCGTTAGAGGAAGTATGCTTCATAATCAAAAGCTCACATATGTCCAAAGCATCAAGATCATCAAGAAATTCATGAGAGAAGGCAATCATCATTACCAACTGCATGGTACTATTCAATTACACCCTTCCTTGTTTTGGCCTTCCAGGAAGTAAGGTGAATTGCTTGCTCCCTTTCTTGAGCTCGTACGTGTTCTCTTGACCTTTGTGCACTGCCTAGTTGTCAAATTCCCATGGTCTTCCAAGCAAGATGTGGCATGCATCCATTTCGAGGACATCACACTCCACCAAGTCCTCAAACTTGCCAATCTTGATAGGAACTGTGCATTTGGATGTGACCTTAAGTCCTCCTCCTGAACGTACCCAGCCAATAGAGTAAGGCACGGGATGTGGTGTAGCGTGGAGTCTAAGCTTTTCTACCATCTGTTTGCTCACAAAATTCTCTTGGCTCCCTCTGTCAATGATCACTTCACAAACCTGATCACCAACAAAGCACTTCGTACGAAACAGATTGTACCTTTGAGTTTCATCTTTCTTGGTGGAAGTTAAAGCTAGCTTCCTCATAACTCCACAATACTCATCATCTCCTTCTGATCCTCCTAGCTCCTCTTCTCCACTCTCTACCACTGGTGCGCAAAGATAGGCACCTTCAATCTCTTCATCTGACCCCCCTTCTCGCAAAGTGTTATGAACTTGCATTTAGGGCAGTCGCTTGATATGTGCCCCATTTTGTTGCATTTGAAACAATGAAGTTTCGAGGTAGTGGCAGTCTCCTTCCCCTTTCTTGATTCAATCGTAGGGGCAGGCTTGCTAGGAGGGGGTCTAGCATCAGTTACTTGAGGTGTACTCCTCTCCACACCTCCTCTTGCATAGCTAGATGTCTAGCCAGGCCTGGAGTAGCACAAAGAGACGACTTTCTTCTTTTTTACGGTAGCTCCTATCTTTCTTGCCTTGGCACACGCATCATGAAAGTAGAGAAATATGTCGTACTCCATCTTGCTCTTGATCTTAAAACTCAGTCCATCAACAAATCTAGCGATCATCTGATCTTCGTTCTCCTCAACATCATTCCTAGATGCTAGCCTTATGAACTCAGAAGTGTACTCATCAACAGATCTATTACCTTGCGTGCATGATAAGAATTGTGAGTATAACGTCTGATGATAATCCACGGGGAGGAACCTCGCACGTAGGGCCAGATCCATGGTAGGCCAATCCCTGATAAGACATTCGCCTCTCCTTCTATGCACTTCTTGCTCCTTTCTCCACCATATGGCAGCCCCGGATTCAAGCTTGAACGCTATGTAACTAACCTTTTGCTCCTCGGCAAGGTCTATGCAATCAAAATACTTTTCCACCGAGTCCATCCAGTTGAGAAAACCTTCCACATCCGCATCACCATAGAATTTCTCTATGTTCATCTTGAATGGATGATCTACCCTTTTCACATACTCCTCCTCTCGGTCTTCCCTTCTTGTAACTTCCCTTCTAGCCCCTCTTCCTCCATCACCTCGCCCTCTTCCTCTGGCTCCTTGAGCTCCTCTTCCCCCTCTTCTTGCATAGAGAGTAGCATCAGAATCAGCCTCATACGCGTCCTCCTCCTCTCATGCCATAGGTAGAGGGGGTTGCATCGCAAGATTGGCAAGCTGCGTGCGGATGTCCAAGATGGCAGCCTCCAAGTTAGTGAACCTTTGGTCCATATTTTGATGAGGTGGATCCGGATCGGTCATAGTTGCAACGGCTTTTGGTGGTGCTAGGTTTGGTTTTTGGGACACGAATTAGGGGATTACGTAGTCTTGTTGATCAGATCGTAGATGGGGTCTCTCGCAACTCTCTGTGGTTATAATGTTCCTCACTCACTCTCTATCACAATTTTAGTATGGGAACTGAAATGGATCTCACTCAAGCTCTGATACCAAACTGGCGTAGCACAACGAAAGCTAAACTAGCTAAACTTGATGGATGGTTGATAGCAATGAAAGATAATAATCCTAACCTGCTCCTCACGAAGCTCAGCAAAGGGTTTGCTTGAAACAAGCGGCCAATTAGGGCAGGTTCGTAAACTAGTGCAAATCCATGCACAGTTCATGCAAGTCCATGCACGATTCGGTAAGCTCGCTTACACTCAATTTCTTGATTCAAATTCAACTATCTGATTATTTGTTTCCAAATGTTACGAATAGGGGGCGTGAAATCAGGAGACATTAAGGCAAAGAGTTAAAGCTAAAACCCCTTCCTCTTCTCACACGTTTCTATCTTTTAACCCTGCTACTAATTGGCATTTACTATGCCTTATTACAAATGGAAATTAAGACAATCCAAGAGTTCAAATCTGGACAGAATTAAATAACACACGAAGACAATTAATGCAAGCTTGCCATGCATACGTACGCCTCTTCTTGACTTGATCAGCTTGCCTTCAGCTTGCCTTCTCTTATTAAGGCGTCCTACGCCATATAGTTCATTGATTCAATATGGTTAAAATTCAAGTGCTCAAGTACTAATATCTGTTTCATGTGTATGTATTGTGTGTTTTCTTTTAAGTCTTTTGTCTTTTGAGTTTGTGTCTCAGTTGGAGTCTTGCTTAGGGACAAGCAAAGTCTAAATGTGGGGGTGTTTAATGTATGTGTAAAACATGCATTAAACATATAGTATTTTGAGTCTATTTTTGTACTTTTATCTTTAGTTTTGTAATGTTTTAGTTAACATCTACATTTTTGATGGTGCTAAATTATAGGAAAGAGATAATTATGCAAAGGAATTTATACATGAAGGAGGAGTCTAACAATGGTAGCTAACTTGGAAGGGAATTTTGGTTAGGTTCCAAAATAGATATCAGAGAAACCTATTAGACAAAAAAATTGAAAATATAAAGAATGGATACATCAAATTTTGGAAGAGGAAGTTGTGGCCAAAATACTAAATACTGAACTAGCAGAATAATACTGCTGGAATTTTGGGACAATATAGAAATTTAGTTTCCTCATAAATTAGGACTCTTTTGATTGACCCTGTTAGGTTTTTAGGGTTAGGACGGTTATATGTACCCTTGTAGGTTTAGTTTTAGGATCATCTCTTTTTTCTCTATCATTTACTATACTTTCATTCCATAGATTAGGTTTTATTTTGCTATGAGGAACTAATCGTCTTGGTAGATTTAAAGGAGAAATTCATGGTTGTGATGATCTTGTTTTATTCATCTTATTCATTTTAGTATTCGCTTATTTCTTCTTCTAATATTGTTCTTGAATGGTTTGTAGCTGTGAATTTATTCTAGAACTAATATGCCATCGATTTTTTATTAGTAGTTGTAGTTAAGGATTTAACTAGGAGCAAAGTTAATTTAGCAGGAACGATTGTTACCAAACTAATAAACTAAGAATAAGTAAGGCTAGTTTGTACAAACCAAGATTTTGAGTAAAATCGCTAAGAGTAGGAACATCTATTCTTAATGCTATTGTCTTGTAGCTATCCTCTCTTATGAGATGATATATAGTTAGTTAGGCTGTCGTTTGGCTAGATGACTATAGGACGCTAGTGGTGTCTTTGCGATTACGGGAGATTTAACCATATTTGCTAGATGAATCAGATTAGTTTTAGTGATTCAGTGAACGATCATGCAGTTTTCAACTTTGAATCTACTGATGTCTCATTATTTTTTGCATATATTTCTTTTTTTAGTTTAGTTTATTTTCAACCATTCACAAATCTCTTTTACTTTCTTTGTTTAGTTTGATATGTTAATTGAATATTCTTTCTTTGGATCCGACTCAATATTTCTACTTACTTGCTACAAACTAGTAAACTATAAATATCAGTTTATTTTGAGAGGTTTCGACACGCTCATCATATATACATGAACAAGAGTACCAAAGTATTTTTCAATGCCGCCAGCATGTTGAATAATATATATACGTATCTACCAGAAAAATAACGGTCTTTAAATTCTCATTTATTGACAAACGCGAAGGCAAGCAAACGCGAAATCGCAAGGGGTCGGACGGAAAGAAAGCAGCAAGTGATAAATATAAAACAGTTTTACACTATTATTGTGAGTAGTGAGTGCCATGTTCGATAAACTGGGAATTTCCGTCAATTCATCTATGTCTGGTAACATCATGCCGAATACCGCAAGGGAGGATCCAATGGGACCCCAAAGGTTTGAGAAGATAGAAGCCCAAGAGATGGGACCATGTGAAATCCGGATACGTCCTTGGCCCCTGTCTGAGCAGATCTTGTGGGGGTCTCACTACTTTGTCTTCTCTCCGGCACACGAAAAATACCAACGACCTCCTCCTTTGTCCTTGTTCACCACTGCTCGGTGGGGGCAACTCTTGTACATCCCATTAGATGATGCCTGCACGTGAGACGATGGGCCCCTATTAATAATCATATCTCATTTGATTATCAATCAAATGATACTTAGATTCCCAATAAAGATATTTATTTTGCAATTTGGTTAAAGCCTACCATGTATTATGTAAGGACAAGACGGCTTTGAAATAGAGATAATATTTATTTAAACATTTTACTTCCGTGCATTTTTTGCTAAGTATTTGTGGTGTTAATTTCAATGCTGCGGTAACAATAGTATTTGATAAATTTCACAATGTTTTTAGACAAATTCCTAATCAAAATTAACTTTTTCGTAACATTATTATATATATCCAGGTCAGCGCTACATCATATTTTCCTATCGCATGTGACATTTCAAAAAATTTCCAGTTAAATCTAATTTGTTATAGTGATTTGTAAGAATATGAATTTAGTGAACTTGTTCATCTGAAATATCGTTTTTTTGTGATTTTAAATATCCTGATTTTGATGGAGGTTTTTGCATGACTAACGTTCAAATGAAATTTATTATTAAATTTAATTATATTAATATACATTTGCTAATAGTTATGTGACGCCGCTAATTTATGGCTAGAATACAAATCCTATGGCGAAAGAATACGGTCTTACTTTTAATAACTCGTGACTTTTTCGACTTGAATACCTTGTATATATGTGGAAACATGGTCTCCCGCTGTTCGTTTGTTTTGCTCACATAAGGAAAAGCCAAACTTTCACTTCAAAAAAGAATAATGGAACAGCTAAACTCCAAATTGCAAGTTTTGGCAAAAATACTCCTCGTGCGTTCGATGTCGCCAGTTTTGTCGCCTCCAACTTTACCATGATGTCTTTTTCTTCAAAGCTAAACAACATGTTATTTCTAGCATTTTATATTGTGATGTCTATTTCAATATTGTTGGATTTTAAATGCATAATTTACACAAAATTATACATTATGTAAAACTCAATTAATTACAAATAAAAGCAATAAAATTGAGAGTACCTCTTGATGCGAGCTTGTACGAACTCCCGGATCGTTGTTGGCGAGGTGTAGGTCGAATCTCGATCACAAATTCTCGGATCGAAGGACTAATTCCCACGAATGTCCTTAATTGTATGTATCTCGAAATTATCAGTACTAAACGGAAATCTCGTTTTTCTGAGTGTTTATTCTTGGTAGCTTGTTACAAAATGGTCACAATGGGTTCCCTTTTATAGGGAAAAAATCCCAAAAAATTCCAAAACAACTTTACCTAATTTCCAACAAAATAATTCTTTTTACTAATTTAATCCAACTTTACTTTTTACTTTATTTTGTATTTAGTGAAGGTGTAAAGTTAATTTGATAAAGTAAAGTTGGATTTTTATGGAGGTGGAAAGTAAAATTGGATTTTTATGGAAGTGGAAAGTAAAGTTGAATTATTGGTACTATTTGGTAAATAGACCATTGGGCTGGGTTTTAGATTTTGGGCCAAGTGGCCCAAAACCCATTTGGGCCTAACAATCTCCCACTCATCCATTGTTGAACACAATCGACAATGGATGCATTTTGGACCAAAATAAATATAACACTCATTCATTATTGATCACAATCAATAATGTACAGATAACAATTTACAGGATTTCGTGCGACCAGCACACATCGAGTATGTTAGCTAAATTCATCAGCACAGTCATACAGGCCAAATGAATAATAGCATCTCGACTTCTCGCATATGAAAAAGTGTGCTTTCACCCTAGGACTCATGTCACATTCCATTGTTCACACTATGATTTCAAACAATTTTATTCGTGTCCACTATTGTACTTTTCAATACAATTGGTGCACCTGGACAACGAATCTCGAAATGTGATGGACAGAGTTCCTTCTCCCTTAACTATATTCTTTCCGTAATAATTCAGTCTGCTTTTCTAGTCAGTCCTGCCAGGTCGAATCTATAAGCCATGACCTTTTCATGAACTTTCTAAGCTAGCAGCACTAAATCATACTTCCAGAATATGTTTAGGATCTTAAGGGCAAAGATCGGGAACTACAGTTCTCGAAACGCGGTCTCATACTAGGGATTGTGAAATCAATAAACATTTATCCCATCCGGTGGTCGAACAGCACATGAGATACTCATTCTCATGTTATGGTGTAAATTCCTTTATATAGGAACACATGTCAATTAACATCATACTAAAGTCATAGCCACAGCTTAACTCTAGGCTTCAAGACAGAAGGTATGATAAGTCCCACTTAATTCTTATCATATGGATTTCAGAAGATCCAAATATAATAACTCACTATTATATTTCATAACTAATCTTGCTCTTCTAGCAAGACGGCATTATCGTTGTAGGACATTGTGCATCAAAAATGTCCAACAGCTGCCTCATATCAATCAAGAATCAACACATTTGACTCCCACTGACGTAAACACCCGTGTGAGTGGGTTACTTCTCTGTCTGACATGTTACGCAAGATTTTCATATTGCCAAAAACAAAATTCTTTATTTATAAACAAAATCGTCGCAAACCTAATGACTTTACATGTTTCTCGAACACGTCTCGAGATAACGCTTTAGTCATAGGGTCTGCAACCATATCTTGTGTAGATATGTGTTTTATACACTACTCATTGTGTTTTACTAAACTTCTAACAAAATGAAATTTAATGTCTATATGCTTAGCCCTACTATGAAACTGCGGATCCTTAGCATAAGCTATGGCCGCCTCGTTGTCACAAAATAAATTCACTGGTTCAACTGAGTTGATCAGTGATAGGTGATTTAAAAATCTCTTCAGCCATACTGCTTCCTGTGCAGCATGAGCTGAAGCTACATATTCGGCTTCCATTGTTGAGAGGGATATGCAAGTCTGTTTCTTGCTACTCCATGAAATGGCAGCCCCTCCCAACAGGAAAGCAAAGCCAGATGTAGACTTTTTCTTATCCACATCACCACCCCAATTAGCATCAGTATAACCTATCAGTTTTAGGTCTCTACCTTGATAGCATAATGAATATTCTGCAGTAGTATTCAAATACTTCAAAATTCCCTTGACAGCTTTCCAGTGAGCAATTCCAGGATTGGATTGATATCTGCTTATAATGCCCACAGCATAACAGATATCGAGTCTTGTACACAACATTGCATACATGAGACATCCAACCGCATTAGCATAAGGAATCTTTTCCATATTCCTTTTATGTTCAACTGTAATTGGACATTGATCTTTGCTCAAATTATGACCTTTTACTAATGGAACATATTTAGGATTGCTACAAGTACAATTAAATCGTTCTACTACTTTACGAATATATGTCTCTTGTGAAAGAGACACTATCCTCTTCGAACGATTTCTCGAAATCTTAACTCCGAGTATATACTCAGCCTCTCCCATATCTTTCATATCAAAATTGGTAGAGAACCAATTTTTGATTTCGATTAGTAGTCCCATGTCATTTGAGGCTAAAAGAATGTCATCAACGTACAAAGTGATAATGACAAAATCTCTTACCAGATCGCTTAACATATACACAATGATCTTCGTCTATCATAACAAAACCATATGACATGATAGTATTATGAAAACGAATATACCATTGTCTAGAAGATTGCTTAAGGCCATAAATTGATCTATTCAATTTGCAAACCTTTTGTTCGCAGCCTTTTTGGATGTAGCCTTCAGGCTGAATCATATAGATTTCTTCATCCAATTCTCCGTGGAGAAAAGCAGTCTTAACATCCATCTGATGTAATTCTAGATTCATGTTAGCGACCATAGCCAGAATGACCCTAATAGACGTGAATCTAACAACAGGAGCAAAAGTTTCCTCATAGTCTATTCCAGCCTGTTGTTTGAATCCCTGCGCAACCAAACGAGCTTTGTATCTTTCGACACTGCCATCTGCTTTGCGTTTGACTTTGAGAATCCACTTATTCCCAATAGCCTTACGTCCTTTAGGTAGATCAACCAGGTTCCAAACCTGATTTTTGGTCATGGAAGACATTTCTTCTTCCATAGCTTTAATCCATTCATCCTTTTGTGGAGATGATAGAGCAGCAGAAACATTTCTGGGCTCATCTATATCCTGAAGTATAGTCAATAGAACTTCTCCTGGATCACCAAGTTTCTTTAGTGATATTAAGGAGGCATTAGTCTCACCTTCGACATCAAATCGTCGGCGAGGTATGCTAGTTCTACCAGACCTACGAAATTCCCGATTTTGATAAATATCCCTCATGTACTCATCATATCCAGGAACCGTACTACTACTAGGTAGTAGTTCCATACTCCCACTGGAATAGGGAACCATTAGCCTTTCAGGACTTAGTTGAACATCTTCCGGATTATGTTGAGATGGAAAGTCACAACTTTCTGTCTCAATTCTCCCACTCGGAAGAATAGGTCCAGAAGGCTCTGGTTCAAAAGTTTCATAAAGATTAAGGTTATCACTAACCTCTCTCAATTTAGGAAACTCATTCTCCAAAAAAGTGACATTACGTGACTCAATCTCTGTTACATGTCCATTGTCCAGTTCACTAATGAACACATATCCTTTAGATACCTCACAGTATCTTATAAAGATACTTTTTCTACTTCTCGGTCCTAATTTACCGAAAGCACTTGAAGTAGAATGGACATAGGATGCACACCCCTATGGCTTAAAATAGGATAAATCGGGTTTCCGATTTGTCCATATTTCATAGGGAGTGGTAGTAACAGATTTTGAGGGAACACGGTTAAGAATATATGCAGCAGTTAGGAGCGCATCTTCATAATAAAATATTGGCAAATTTGCCTCTGCCATCATAGATCTAACCATTTCGAGAAGGGTTCTATTTCTTCTCTCAGCTACCCCATTTTGTTGAGGCGTATAAGGAATGGACAACTGATGTTCAATTCCTTTTTCAACACATAGTGCTTTAAAATCATCTGAAAGATATTCACGGCCACAATCAGTTCGTAAAGCCTTTATCTTTCTTTCCTTCTGATTCTCAACAAAATTCATATATGTCCTGAAGCAATTTAATGCTTCTGACTTATGAGAAATCAGGTATATCAGACCATATCTTGAATAGTCGTCAATAAAGGTGATGAAATAATAAGCACCATGTCTTGCTCTCACATTCGTTGGGCCACATATGTCAGAATGAATTAAGTCTAATGGAAATTTGGCCCTAGTTCCAGTACCGAATAGTTTTCTAGTGCTCTTTCCTTCTAGACATGCAACGCATTTAGGTAAGATAGACTTTTCTATCTTACCAAGTAATCCAGCATTAGCTAGATGATTTAAGCGTTCTTGGCCCACATGCCCAAGTCTAGAATGCCACAGTTTAATATCGTCTTGTGACGAATTAGAACTAACGACAAAAGAACTACTTTCATATGGGACAATATCCAATATAATAAAACCTTCTGATATGAAACCACAACCATAGTACACATCATCCAAAAACAGTTTTACAGCATTATTTATGAACAACATGGAGAAACCTAATAACATTAAGGCAGGTACAGAGACAAGGTTCCTACGAATATCCGGAGCATACAAAACATCATGTAGAAGGAGAGTACGTCCACCACTAAGGTGTAATTTACAAGTACCCATTCCTTTCACTTCCACAGATGAGTTATTGCCAACAAAAATGGTCTTCACTTCATTTGGCAACTTCCGGAATTCCACAAAAGAACTTCTGTCTTTAGCTACATGGTCGGTTGCTCCTGAATCTATCACCCACATAGAATGTGATTCAGTAAGGAGGGCACAAGAAGATACATTAATCTCAATCACATTTGAGTTTGTATGTACCTGCTTAGGCATCTTGCAGTCTCTTGCAAAATGACCCTTCTTCTGGCAGTTATAACATTTCACTTTGGAAATGTTAAATGGCCTTTTTCTTTTCGACCCTGAGCTTTCTGCCTTAAATACCTGGTCAACTACCTTTGGTGTAGAAGAATTCTTTTTCTTCCCTTTCCCATTCCTCTTTTTCTTTCCCTTAGAACTATTTGAACTCATCAAATTAGCTTCAGGGTAAGATCTCATTGCTAGAAGACGATCTTCTTCTAGCTCGAGGTGCCTAGCAACATCCTCAAATGTTGCCAGGTTATCAGAATGAGTAAGATTCATCTTCATTTGTTCCCAATTCACAGGTAGGGAACGAATGACAGCTTGAATTTGCTGCTCATCACTAAGCACGTGACCAGCCTCAGCCAGATCACTGATCATATTGGACATCATCCGAAGATGTTTCCTCATGGTAGTTTCGAGACGCTTCTTGAAGGTGTCAAACCTTATTGTCAAAGCATGTAGCTTTGACACAGAAAGCTTCCCGAATTTAGCCTTGAGGGCATCCCAAAGCTCTTTCGCATTTTCATAAATGCGAAATTGCCTCGTGATATCATCCATCATAGAGCTTAGAATAATTAAGCGAGCAGTAGAATTCTTCTTCTTCCAGATAGCATAGGCTTCACTATCACGCCTATGCTGTGCAGTTGTACCATGTTCAGGTTCATGCATGATAACCTTTATCTGCTCGAGAACCTCTTGTTCTTCAAGCACATACTGGATTTTCATGCTCCAGTTGTCATAGTTATCACCATTGAGCTTAAGCTCACGGTTTAACTCAGCTATGATAGTTCTAGATGCTACTGTCATGTCTCTAGAGAATATTTGAAACATAAGCATATATTAGGAATTTGATTTTGGCAATATGAAACAGTTTACTATATTCTCACAACTTTAATGATTCATAATTTTTGATTAGTCTCAAAATCGAAGTGAGTTGCTAGAGTGCTTCCCATTACCATTCAAGAGTTAATCTCTAACTATGATCATTCAAAGTTTATATATAGCAAACTCAAGTGGAATACGAATAAAATAAACACATAAATACATATGATTTATTTATTCATAACAAAGTTTTATACATTCATCACAAGTACATATAAAACTTTAACATACATAACAAGTACAGACTTATTACATATTCACAATATTTTACAAGAAAATTTCAACTAAATCCATTTCATCCAATTAATCCAACTGGATTGGATTCTCAGCTGAACCTATCTCATAAACTTCAATCCCCTCAAGGTCTTCCTCCGGGTCATCTTCTGGTTCTTCCTCAACAGTAGACCTGTGAGGAACGGACCTAGATGTCTCCCCGGGACCTGAACTAGGAGACCCAATAGGATCACCCAGATCTTGAACCAGCCTTGGAACGGAATCAATGACCCAAAAATGTAGGGCACTTGGAATAATGTATTTGACCGTCTGGTCCAGAAAACGGTTCATTTCAAAACCATCTCTGGTCATCAGAACGGTCGGAGTACGAAATTCCCTCCGTATTCCTCTGGTTTCGAGGTAATTGAGCAGCATAGAGACAGCAGTAGCATGGGAGTATACAAGAGGATTAAACAATTCGGAAAACAATCTACCATCATCAAAGGTAGATAGAAGATCCCGAAACATTGTTATCCAATCCTGTCCATAATTGTAAGCTCCCAACCAAATCGCATTTTGCATATCCCGATGCACAAACACGATGTAGTTTGCTAATGCCATTAGTTCATCATCGAGCCTTATTGGTGTCATTCTCCTGCGAATCAGGTCTCTTCGTAAAGTCCCAATGTCAGCATGAAGATCTCCACCGTTTGACATTGTATCTGCAACACATGCAAGATAATTTCTTGGGTTAGATCACTTATCTCCCAAAAAATAAGATTCGAAAAACAAATTTCCAAATCTTCAATGTCGTGACTCACATGAAATGGATAAGTTTTATAATTTTTCGGAACTCATTCCAAAAATTATTTATATCATTTTTAAAACAATCTTATATTTTAAAAACTCTTTAAATTTTGAATTTTAATTGAATAAAACAAATTCATTCAATTAAACATTTAATCAAAATTGGACTTAAAACAAAATTAAGTCAATCTTGTGATTTAATTGATTAGAAAATTGTCCAAAAGGACCAATTTCAAATTTAATTAAATCAAATCAGTACCTTAAAAGGATTTAAAAACAATTTTAAATCGAATTTGGTACTCAATTAAATTAAAATTATGTCATAAAGGACCAATTTGTAATTTAATTTAACAAAACAGTACTGATTTAGGACTTAAAATCAATTTTAATCAAAATCAGGACCGAATTGAATTAATAAATCATTCGTAAGGATTAATTTAATATCAAAGTTAAAACCAGAGTGACCAAGTAAGAAAAAACCACGCGGGTATAAAAGGGTTTTCAGAAATTTGCAAAATGACGAAAATGCCCCCGACACTTTCTTCTTCCCTTTCCCCTCTTTCTCTTTCTCCCTCTTTCCCGAAAACCCTAAAAAAAAACGTGCCGCCTCCGACCACCGCGGCCAAACGGAGGCGAGTCAGCCCACGAGACCGGTCGGAATCGATTCCTCTTGTCTTCCCGAACACGACGGTACCGGTCTCGAGGTTCGTCGTTGCTCCGTTCGTCATCGCGGAGGAGTTCTCCTCTCGTCGGAGCCAAAGCTCTTAACGACGAGAACTCGCCACTCCAGTGACGACAAGCCTCGAAATTGGTATGGAAATGATCGGAACGGTAAGGCGAACATTTTGAAACAGGTTTCGTGTTTTGAAATGGTCGGAATCGACCGGATTTGTGATCGGAATGGATTCGGGGAAAAAGGGGAAAACGGGGTCGGGTTTTTCAATTTTCGGGTGGCAAATTACACTTTAGTCACTCAATTTTCGCGTGTAACCAAAAAATCCAGGACGACCAAAAACTTGCAAAACAGCTCTCGGTTGACCAAAATTAATTTAAAAAAGTCCAAAAACAATCTGTGATTATTTTTAAAATTAAACAACTCGATTATTAACTTAATTAATCAAGTTAATCCCCACAATACATCAAAAACATGTAAAAACAAGGCTCTGATACCAATTGTTGGATTTTAAATGCATAATTTACACAAAATTATACATTATGTAAAACTCAATTAATTACAAATAAAAGCAATAAAATTGAGAGTACCTCTTGATGCGAGCTTGTACGAACTCCCGGATCGTTGTTGGCGAGGTGTAGGTCGAATCCCGATCACAAATTCTCGGATCGAAGGACTAATTCCCACGAATGTCCTTAATTGTATGTATCTCGAAATTATCAGTACTAAACTGAAATCTCGTTTTTCTGAGTGTTTATTCTTGGTAGCTTGTTACAAAATGGTCACAATGGGTTCCCTTTTATAGGGAAAAAATCCCAAAAAATTCCAAAACAACTTTACCTAATTTCCAACAAAATAATTCTTTTTACTAATTTAATCCAACTTTACTTTTTACTTTATTTTGTATTTAGTGAAGGTGTAAAGTTAATTTGATAAAGTAAAGTTGGATTTTTATGGAGGTGGAAAGTAAAATTGGATTTTTATGGAAGTGGAAAGTAAAATTGAATTATTGGTACTATTTGGTAAATAGACCATTGGGCTGGGATTTAGATTTTGGGCCAAGTGGCCCAAAACCCATTTGGGCCTAACAAATATCTTCAATTATTTTGTCGATTAGACGTTGAGATTGCCTATTTTGAAATATAATGATGCCTAGTTTGGAACTACTATTCCTTAACCAGACATCATTCAAGGACAAGGGCTCACTTCAACCTTACTGATGGATTTCGAACCATAGATGATTTCGGTCAAACAAAATTCTTATTGACAATTTAGTAGTAATCTTGAACAAATTTTTCCAGCAAAACATAACGTGCATTTTTTTTATGCAAATCATAAAAATTTGTAATGTTATATATGGCTGGGACAGTAAAGATATTGGAAATATGAACTTCATTTATTAAGATCTAAAATGTTTTGCAAGAAAATTATGACTACTATAAAGTCAAACTAAACAGTAAAACAACTGGATTATGTTTTTTTTAGTAAGAACATAATTTTACATATGCACACTTTTTCCATTATATTTTGGACAATTGTCTTTTTATACCCCCAGTAAATTATACTAACTTCTCTCGCAGTACCTTAATCTAGGAGACCTACCCAAATACACACTTATAGAATGAGAATTATGACTGATACATGGCTTACCCTTCAATAAAAAGGAGGTATGTGCATCTGCCTTAAGTTAGGCAAATCATTTCGATACTGATATATACATAGGAAATTATCACAACAATTTGTACCATACTTCAATAAAAAATTAACAACAAAAGGCATTTGACCTTATGAAAAACAGTCTAACAATAACTTAATGGAGGTCTATTGGTAAACAATTACATATATAACATTTAACTTTGACTTATTGCACTAATTAAGTTTTAAAATTTATGTCAGGTTCCACGGTTTATTAACTCCTTTCTAAAGCTTTATTTGTTCAAATATACGAAATAGATACGTATGTTAGAACTATCTTTTTGGGAATTACGTCATAGTACTTCAATGACATTAAATCAACGGATCTTGACAAGTCACAAGCTTCCTATCGAAACAATAAGGCTTACAAATATTTTTCCTGTTAGAATAATGCACGTCGAAATAGTTTATGAGTGAAAATTGGATGGAATATGATAGTCCAAAGGGTCCGATTCAAGCGAGAAAAAAAAACGAAGAATAAAACGTCTTAAATTAAACTTTACCGTGAAGGTATCGCCGATATTTATGACGAGGGAATCTGGACGAGGCCGAACATTTCGCCATTTGTTGTCTGCGAACACTTGAAGTCCGCCAACTTGGTCTTGGTGAAGTATTGTGAGGGCATTTGGGTCACAGTGAGGGCCAGTCCCAAGTGTGAAATTTGAATTATTGCAAATTGGGTAATAGTTAAACCTCATTATTGAGCTCCCATCTTCATAAAATTTTCGGTAGTGATGTCCATCTACTCCCAAACTCATTCCCAATAACTCGAACACGGTCATGGCCACTTTCTTCATCGCTCCGCAATATCTTTGGTATACCTTCCTTCATAAAATAAGAACAACGTTACTGCAGGGGCATCACATGTATCCAGGGTCGCAGGCGATTCAAATATGTAATTATCTAGATCTTCAAGTACACAAGTGAAGGTGAGGAATTAGTTTTAGCAGTAATATAAGGTACTCCTTTTTCATGTCATAATTTTTTCCTACGAATTTTACCAAAGATATTGCGTAGATTTCATGATGTTAACAGAAGTTTGGTATCATTTACGAGAAATGTCCACACCCAATAAACAGTAAATATAAACTTAATTGACAAATATAAATTTACCTTACAAAAAAAAAAAGAGTTCTCGTTTTTGAGAATACATGTCATCAAATAGTTCCATCATGGATCAATCTCATTCCATCGAGAAACCTTGCCCGGTTTGTTCAAAATCATCTCCAAGGGCAGATATGAAGTAATCAACGACGACATCATCCTTTCCCTCGTCCTCGTTTTCGTGATACTTGAAAGAGAAGGTCTCCTTCCAGGGCAACTTGGAAGAAAACCGATCCGCGTGGGCACCGGAGTATCCAACGACAGCTCCGGGCTTCCTACGAATGTCATGCTTCTTTGCAAGAGAGAGCTTAAAGATGGAGTCGGCTTCTTCGTGCGCGGCACGGATGAGATCAGCATCAACGCCATGGTTTCTAACCTGGAAAAAGCCGTGCTTCGAGCATGCAGCTCGGATGAGCTCAACTGCTTCAGCTTTTGAACCGTCCAAGTCTATGAGCGGCTCGTTGAGCTCGCCGAGGTTATCGTTTTCGAGGTCTCCTTCTGGCCAGAGGAACTCTGGAGGCAAGTTCACCTTCTGCTGAAGCCGAGATGGTTCAAAAGCATGGCCGGAACCATTTGCGTTCATTAGGAGAGACATCCCTAAATTAAGACAATAATGAGGTGGGCGTTTGTGTTGAGAGATGTATATATTAGGCCAGGAGGAGGCCAGTGTGGGAGAGAAAATGTAAGCGGAGACAGGATGAGGGGAAATCCAAAAGGCCGTTTGCTTTAAAGGTAACAACAAAATGTTGGATAAGTAATAACGAGCTTCAATGGAGCCAAGAACTGAGACGAGTGGACGCCCCTCTATGGTCACTATCACATCTTAAATTGAACATAACGTAATTATATTTTCTTGGTATCCAAATCTTGATATTTTTTTAAAATAAAATAAGCTCGAATCAGGAAAAATATTTAAAATTGGTAAATTTCTCGGATAAGCATTTCCATGAACTTAAACTCCCCTCTAAAAACATTCAAACCAAAGAACTAGGAAAAACAATAATATCACTAATCAATTTATATTTTTGTCGGTTTTTTTTATTAATTATGTGTAACACATAAAAACAATGATACATCACCTTGCATCTCTCTCTCGTACACAATCAAACAATACCATGGACCAGTCTATCTCATTCTTCCTCCTTTTTTGTTTTATCTTCTGCAAGGCTATTCTAGCTCATTTACCTTCCTCCATTTGTAGAGTCCCTTATTCAAGTTAAAATAAGGGTTAAAAGATATTCTATAAGTTATGGAAAGAAACGTTTTACACATACTTTACACTCATAAGAATAATATGAATATTTTTTTCGGCTGCCTTAATATGATGGGATTGGTTCGTAATTGGCAAGCAATTTTGCGCTAATCCCATTTAATTAAGCAACCAATATATTAATTAAACAACACTTACTTGTTGAAGCGAGTGTTCAAATTGACCCAACACGGTTACCGTAAGTCATTGGTTGAATCATAATCACGATCTAATGGATATACAATCGGGTTTTTATGATTGTCCTTGATTGTAAATTTGATGAAAACTTTTAGAAGTGGTCTGAAATTTTCATTTCTGAGTTGTTATTTGTGGGAAAACTTGCAAATCAATTTTCATTTCTGAGGCTGTTACGTGGCACAACAGACTCACATGTCCACCATATGGCACCACGTGGCACAGCAAACCTGACCCACTAGCCTAATAAGCTGAGGCCCAAACTTGCACAGTGATGATTGCGAGTTGAGCCCAAAGTCGAACAATCTCTCACTCAATCATCATCAACCTCGGTCAATAATATACAAACTCAATCGTTAAAGGATTTCGTACAGCTAGCATACATCAAGTACATCTAGCCAAAATTTAGAAGCATAGACACACAGATTATTTAAATAGTAACATCTCGACATCTCACTTGTAAAATGTATGTTATTACCCTAGGACTCATATCACATTTTATTGTTCACACAATGATTTCAAATAATTATATTTGTGTTCACTATTATACTTTTCAATACAATTGGTACACCTTAACCACGAACCTCGAAATTTGATGGACGAAGTTCGTTCTCTCTTAACTATATTTCTTTCATAATGACACACTCTACATTTTTAGTCACTCTACAATTTTCTAAAATAGCAGCACTGAATCATATTTCTTGAATATATTTAAAATCTTAAGGAGAAGTATCACGAATTATAGTTCTCGAAAATAGATCTCACACTAGGGATTGTGAAATCAATAAATATTTTCATCTCATCTGGTATTTATACGACACAAATGATACTCATTCACATATTATGGTATACGTTCCATTTTGTTGTAACACATGTCTTTTAACATCATACTAAAGTACTAGCCACAATTTAACTCTAGACTTTTAAGACAAAAAGTATGATAAGTTCCACTTATAACTTATCATATGAATTACAGAAAATCCAAATGCAGTAACTTATTACTATATCACACAAAAAATCTTGCACTTTAATAAGACAACATTCTGTCGTAGAACATCCACATCTAAATGTCCAATAGCTACCTCATCTCATTCAAAAATTAATACATTTAACTCCCATTGAGGTTAACACCCGTCTAAGTGGATTTCTTTTTCTGTCCGATATGTTTGTAAGTTCTATATATTGCTACAACAAAAACAATTTATTGGGGTCATAGGTCCATGATCATATCTTGTGTAGATATATGTTTCCTACACATTTCTTTATGTTTTACTAAATTTCTAACAAAATAAATTTAATATCTATATGCTTAGCCCTGCTATGGAATCGTTGATCCTTTGCATAAGCTATAACTATCTCATTATTGCAAAATAGACTCATGCACTCCATTGAAATAATTAGGGAGAGGTGGTTCAAGAATCTTTTCAACTATATCACTTCTTGTGCAGCATTATGTGAAGGTACATATTACGCTTCCATAGTTGAGAGGATATGAAGTTGTTTTTTGCTACTCCATGAGATGGCTTGCTATCCCAATAAGCATAAGTATATCCCATTAGCTACAGTGATATTCAAATATTTCAAAATTCTTTTGACAATCTTCTAGAGTGATAGGGTCCTCGGCTTATCAAGATTTTATTTAGGGTCCTTTCTTTTTGAATTAATATTGGTCTCAAGTCTTTGGCTGATGTCAGTGACTTTTTATCACTAAAATACCCATAGATAAAAATAAAAAATGTACCTTCTTCAACCTTTAGGCACCCCTCCGATGAACATCAACCCAAATTTAGAAATGAATAATTACAGCACCAACTCAAACAACTTATGATCAACCAAACATCAAATTAAAAGAACTCAGATCTTTCTAAGAACTCACCAACAAGTACGGCTCTTCCTCTTTCAAAGTTGCTCAGATCTTCAAAATTATTCCAAACATGGCCACCCGCAAACACCACCACCTTGCCCCTCTCTATCCCTCCTCAAACTTCCTACTCTCCCTGGTCTACCTCACTACCTTCACCCTACTATCCCTCTACCATATGTCTATCGAGCCTGACCCACTGCCATCTAGACCCGATGATGCCACTAGGGAGGAGGAGGAGGAGCTAGTCCCTTCCTCCTCCGAAAGAGCTCCACTTCTCCCATCGAGTTCATTCAGCAAGTCAAGCTCGGTGCTAGTAGGTCCAAGATGGTTCTCCCTAGCCCCAAATTTCACCACCTCTGCTCCTAGTAGCTCGTCCATGAATGGTGCACTAGAAGATTTGCTCAATTTCTAGATTTGAATACTTGGTGTTCTCGTATTCTAAGGTTGAAGAAGATAGACTTTTAAAAAAATTAGGTGTATTTTGCTTTGTTTCATGACAAAAACTAAAAAAATGGTGATGTCATACAGGGACCTCTGATCAATATTTCTCTTAGATCAAGGATCATAGATTACATTCTGATAAGGTTGGGACCTTACCATAAAAAAAGGAATAAGTCACAGACCTGAGGATAATTTACCCTAAAATATTTGCCATAATCATATTTTAAAAATGAATATACTATTGTTTGGATTTATGTTAAGGCCATAAATTGATCTATTCAACTTACAAACCTTTTATTCAGTCTTTTTAGATGTATCCCTCAGACTGAATCATATAGATTTCTTTATCCAATTCTCCAGTGAGAAAAGAAGTCTTTACATCCATGTAATGCAATTCTAAATTCATGTTAACAACCATAACCAAAATGATGATAATAGACATGAATTTAACAACAAGAGGCAATGTCTTTGTCTATTCCAACTTATTGTTTAAAATCTTGTATAACCTCACAAGCTTTATATCTTTTAACACTGCCATCTACATTGCGCTTGATCTTGAGAATTCACTTATTCTCAATAGCCCTACGTCTTTCGATAAGTTAATCTGATTCCAAACCTGATTCCTGGTCATGGCTCTAGCCCTAGTGACGAAAGGTTTCTAGTATTCTTTCCATCTAGAAAAAAACACATATGGATAACATAGACTTTTCCATATTATCTAGCAGTACAGCCTTAGCTAGACGATTTAAGCAATCTTAACTAATATGGCCATGTCTAGAATGCTATAGTTTAATATCATCTTTCAATGAATTTGAACTAGTAACTAAGGAAAAACTTTCACAATGGTCAATATCCAAAATGAAGAAACCTTCTGATTTATATCTAAGGCCATAATAGGCATCATCCTAATATAGCCTAACAACGTCATTGTTAAATGATAATGAAAAATCTACTTTTAGCCGTTTGTTTGGCTATTTAGGAGAATTTTACTTAGGAAATTTGGGGAACCCTAAGGCTATAAATAGGGCCCTATGTCGCATATTTTTATGCAGACCGTTATTGATATTTATAACATAGCATTCGGCATGTTTAGAGAGAGTTGATACTCTTGTGTGTTCTTGCTTAAGGCTTGTGTATCGTCTTAGCTTAGAACGTTTTTCTCACTTATCAAACGGACCATCCATCCCCGTTTGTAGCATGATACGATTGATTAGGTCAGGGTTTATACAATTCTTGCCGAGGGTTAGGTTAATTTCGTGCCTAGTTCTTGCGGGGTTTGTTGAGTTGTGATCTGAAGTTCATTCTAAAGTAGCATAGATCCGTATTCGTGAATCTTTCCGCTGAGATTCATATCAATTGACCAGTCTGACAGAAACAAAATAATTTGCGTATTGGATAAACAAATAGTAGATTTGACTAAGTCGGCTTATGGCTTTCTGAAGGAAGGGGGACAAGTTTACTGACTCTTTTAGATATTTTAGAAGTATATATTTTAGGTAGATAAGTTAGATTAGATATTTTTGAGAACAATTTGGATAAGTAAGTTAGTTTTAGACTATTTTGACTAAGTAGAGAAAAAATAAGTGTAAGTGCAAGAGAGAGGCACGAAATAGATAAAAAAAAACAAAACACTCTCTATGTTCTTGGATGTGAAGGAAAGAAAGCTTGAAGATCTTGGCTAAGCTTTCTTACCTTTGCTCTTTCCATATGTAAATAAGATGTATGTTGTTTATATAAGCATGTGTGAGTAGTCTTTCTTTGAGTTTGGTGCCTTGTTACCTTGCATGTAGCTACTGATTTGAGGATTAAATATGTTTATAAATGTGTTCTTATCAACGTGCTTCATACTATGCTTAGACTTGCTTGATCACCAAGCCTTATTAGCTAGTCAAAACTTGAGACCGAAAGGAGATAGGATTGATGAAAAGGTTGGTTTGATGATGAGTACTTTTACTACGAGAGAAATCTTCTTGGTGACCTACTGATTATCCTTGGAGTGGAGCATATAGTTGGTTCTTAGCTAGATTAGTTAGTTGGCGGGGTCAAAAGAACATATCTAACCTTCTAAGCCTAGTTAAGTAGCAATTTAGGCTCTTCTAGCACAAAAGTGTGGATGAGTTTCCTTAGATTCACTCGGACCACATCACATACACTAAAAATCCTCTGTATCTTATGGTTATATTGCTGGTTTAGGTACCTTACTCATTTTAGTAGCCTAAGTTGTTATTCTTTGTAAGTTAGTATCAAGTAAACCAATAGCTTAAGTTGTGATCTTTATATTTGTGTTTTAGACTTTAGATAGTGTAAACAACAATCCAAATTTCATAATATGATCATAAACAAGTAAGTGAACTAAAGAGTAGGCCTAAACACTCAATCTCTGTGGTACGACAACCCTTACTTACTGTTATTGCAACTCTGCTATTAACTTGGTGCACGCTAATTAATCTTGGCACGCGCTAGATCTATTCGTTCGAGAGCCTTTCGCTCATGCCAGGTGCAGTTGGCATGTGCCCGAGGTTCATTTTGGTCAAAGTTTGGCACATGCCAACATAGTTAGGCGTACGTCAGAACGAGAAAGTTGGCGCATGCCCAAGTACTCGGCATATGCCTGACTGACCAAATGAATGAATGACCGATCATCCTGTGTTAAGAAGATTCAAGGAAGAACAAGATAGCAAATACACAAGTGTTTGCGTTGCTAGCGAGTCGATCGTCAATTGGTGTCGTTGACAGGGATTGATGATTTAGACTCTCAATTCGATTTACGAATTCTATTTAGTATATTTTTATTTTATTTTATTTTTGGTTTACTTTTTGACCAAGTGACTTGTCTTGCTTGATAAGTTACATGCATGCCCTTAACCCGTTCTACTAATATTTCTCCGTAGGAGATTGAAGAGAAAATAACGCAGTTAGAAATGTCATTAGGGAAGGAGAGACGAGAGAAAGAAAGAATGGACCAAAGGCAAGAGGATCAAGGGGCTGGAGTTCATGCCCATAGACCTTCTTTAATGGACCATGGAAGACCAACATATGAAGGAGCGTTAACTAGATTCCAACGGCTAGCTGTTGAAGCCAATCACTTCAAAATTAAGCCAGCCTTGATTCATATGCTTCAAGCTTTGGATCACTTCTATGGTTTACCTAATAAAGATCCCAATGAACATCTGGGGAACTTCATGAAATTAGCTAATAATTTTAAGAATCCTGGAGCGTCTGATGATGTTGTAAAGATCAGAATGTTTCCTTATATGTTAAGGGACAAGGCTAAACTTTGGTATAAGCTACCTAAGGGTACTCCAATAACCACATGGGAGCAATTGGCAAATACTTTCCTTGACAAATATTTCCCC
>SOPF01027289.1:0-39277 GCA_012979155.1 Hypericum perforatum | reverse complement strand
GTCCCCTTGTATGCTTCGTGAAGCTGAGAAAACACCATCTTCGCCTTGAAAAATTTCCTTTTTTTTCTCTCTTAATTTGATTTTCCAATTTGGTGATTGGTCGAATTGGGAATTTCGTTGCCGGGTTTATAAATAATGACCCTAGGAAAGAGACAGGAACGAGAAAGGTGTTCCTTTTCGAACAGGTTATGGTTTCCTTGTTCCTGTTGGATTCACTTTCCCGTGTCCGTTTTATCAGGGCTTCGGTATCAACCCTTGCAGCTGTGTTTAACTTTGGGAATATGATTATTATAGTGTACTTTTTTTTTTTTGATGTGGAGATGAAGCTACTTAAAAAGTTAATTATTATTTTTCGCGCTTGGTAATTTTTTATATATCAGTTCAAGTTGAAGTCAGATACTTTCGAATATCAATTACAAAATTTATGAATATCCAAATAGTTTTCGATAAATTCGATAAAATACAGAATTTGCCATAAAAATAGAAAAGAATTATTATATTTCATCCCGTAAATACAAATACACACTGAATACAAATTTAAGTCTAAAAGTAGAAGTTCTTCATCAATCTAATTAATATAGAATCTATCAAAAGCATCAACTTTTGGACTAAGCCAAAGAAATATTCGGTAAATTATCTATAATTTGAATTATGTATTAAAATATTTGTTCAACTTTTGGTGAATTCCGTAAAATATCAGTGTTTATCAAAATTTACCCATTAAAAATATTTATCAATTTTTTTTATCGAATACCAATTTATTGATCACGAACTACCAATTATCATACTATTTTATTTCATGCACAAGAATGGTTGTCATGGAATAATAAAGTAGGAAGTACTGAAAAGCAACATCTGATCTTGTATTTGAAATCTATAATTGTGACATAAATTGTAGGTGAATACTAGGGTTGTAGTTGCAACGTCTTTTGGTTTCCTGCAATTTTAATGTCTTTTGCGGTATGTCATAAGTCTTTTGGGGCTATTTTTTTAATATAAATCTACTTACCGAAAAAAAAATTCCAAATTTCAGTTACCAGTAACTGAGCTTGCGTTGGTTTTTGGTTCTATAAGTGTATGGTCACTGCTTTACTGATGTTTTGCAATGGCATTTGTAGGAGATGAGGGTGTCGGTGGAGATGTGGTTGCTGGGAACATAGTTGGCAATGATTACTTGGGATTGGGCTCTCATCCCTCCATCACCAAAGCTGCTACAAAGGTTTGTCCTTTACTTATGCTTGCTTGCTGGTGACCTAATATTTGGGTTGGAAAGAATAAAGCAATACTTGATCCTTATTACTGTATTCTTTTCATATGTATTTCCAACACAGTATTTGCAAACTCAGAGCAAATGCACAATCTTTTTCAGTACATTGATCGTCCATGTAAAGCTGTAACTTTTGAAGAGTTACGGAATCAACACCACTGACCCGGATGTCCTTCTATTCTCAAGGTCATCATGTGCCTGTGCTGCCGATGACAAGGGGTACGTGTGATTCACCCGGACCCTTAGGACACCCGACGCAATGTTGTCGAACACGTCCGTGGCCGATTCCAGCAGCTCCTCTCGAGTTTCAGTGTATTGATAGAGAGATGGCCTTGTCAAGAAGAGACATTTTGGTGCAAGCGCTGACAATGGAACAGGGTCTGGTGCACCTGATGCCTGTCCGAAACTCACCAAGTAACCGCGAGTTTTCAAGCACGCCAGTGACCCCTGCATATTTACGATCAAGTCAGGAAGCCAATCATAGGAAAATGGTGGGATTAGGTTCGAGAATTAGCAGATCATCATCACCTCAAAGGTGTCCTTCCCAACTGAATCATAGGCAACATCAACCCCCTTCCCGGATGTGATCTCATTGACCCGGATAACAAAATTCTCG
This sequence comes from Hypericum perforatum, assembly GCA_012979155.1. Classification (NCBI taxonomy): domain Eukaryota; kingdom Viridiplantae; phylum Streptophyta; class Magnoliopsida; order Malpighiales; family Hypericaceae; genus Hypericum; species Hypericum perforatum. The sequence goes on along the minus strand of SOPF01027289.1, from coordinate 37,394 downwards.
TCTTTGTAAAGAATGACATGGTGGCAACCATCCTCCTTAGCTTGAGCCGCCTTTTCCGTGGTTGAGACAGTTCCAATGACAGTAGCACCGAGAGCATTTAACCATTGGCATAGGAACGATCCTACGCCTCCCGCAGCTGCGTGAACAAGGACCGTGTTCCCTGGTTCAACCTAGAACAGCAAAGTATTCATACAACGCGCAGAGGAATGGCACATTCATGTAAGAAATTTACCTTGAAGCATCGACGTATCAGATATTGAGCTGTCATGCCCTTGGCCATGGAAGCTGCAGCAATGATAGGATCCACGGAAGCAGGAACATGAACGGCCCTATGTGCCGGAAGAATCTGCTCTTCGGCATATGCGCCCATAGGGGTGCCTGCATATCCTACAATATCTCCCACTTTTGCATCAGTAACTCCGGGGCCCACTGCTACAACCTCTCCTACTGCCTCCACTCCTGCAATTAAGAATAAACTGTTGTTACTTGATAACTATCCCTTTTGTCTTCCGGTATCACTCGGGGGGAATTCAAAGGTAGCAATGATCGTGGTCCATCCTTCACGGAGCTAATTCTCTTAAATTGACACATAGCCTCAATTAAGTGTATGCTCATTCTCAACAAAGCAGACCACCAACTCGTATCAGGAAATGAAAGAAGAGTAAGTATCAAAACCTGGAGTAAATGGCGTGGGTATCTTGTGACCTCCTTTGCGGACGAATGTATCAATGAAGTTAACACCGACAGCCTTGTTCCTCAGACGTATCTCGTTCGCACCAGGCTCTTTGACCTCCACATCTTCCCAACTCAGGACCTATCACGACGCTCCATCAGATACAAATTTGTAAGGAAACAAGCGTCAAGGTTCAAAAATCCAACTACGACCAGGATTCTTTCGCCCTTCCGACCCTATTACACTCAGATCAAGGTCATGCGAGCATTGGAATTGTAAACAGATGTACTGTCAAAAAAAAGTTGCAAAAATCCATCACCATCCTATTGCAGGAATTTCCATACCAAATATAGTCCTCTACATGAAAAGAAATGTTTTCCAGAACACCAAACACACGGATATCTTCAAGAAAATGAGCTGACCAGGCAGGCAATAAATCCCCAATTCCATAAAATTTCGAAGGCAACCACCAAACAGCAGCAAGATATGAACTTTATACCAATTCCACAAGTGGGTCATATCAATTCGATTGAAACAAGAACACCAAGCAAAGACCCACCAAGGGAAACTTGAGAGGAAATCCAATAAATAAAATAAAAGCACCCAACTTTACACAGACAAACAGAAGGGGACTTTGTCACAGAATTAGACCTCAGGTCCGCCGAACTCGTGGATTCTGATAGCTTTGACCATGTCACCGACAACGAGGCTCCAGCAGCACTAAGCCTCACGGAAAAAGTATAAAACGGGGCTCGAGAATGTTCTGGTCCTGAAGAAGGTTCGACGAGCTTGTACGATGATGTATGTGAACTTGTAATGAAATGGTGGTGGGAATCCGTTGACTTGGAAAGCACTAACCACTTATGTAATGTCCGCCCGGTCGTTGAAGCCAAGGCCCAATAAGATAATATATAAATGATTAAATTCGAGGCTTCTCCCCAGAAAAATTTCAGGTTTTTACTTTAGAGAGCAAGAAAATTAAATTGGATGATATTTGTTATTTCATCTTCTTTGGTACGTCGATTGTTTTTTGAGGAAAAACGATAAATGAAGCGGCATTATTTCAAAACTTTCCACCAAGAACAGAATCGTCCGGGTGGAATTCATGCCCAGCCGGTGGGCCACGCGTTTCGTCGTGAATTATAGTGTTGTGAATTATAGTCTCAACTTGACATTTCACCGAGGATCTGAATATTACCAACTTTATTCCTTTTCTTATTAAATTAGAAATTTGTCCCACAAAAAAATTTATCTACATATAAAATTGAAACTAAATCTTAAAAAATTAGAAATTAATCTCATTCCTCAAATTTTTTTTATTCCGTTTTTGCATGGCATGACAGTCAAATAAAATTAATAATATGACAAAACTAATAAGATTAGAAAAAGTCATGTGGTTGTCACTTAGTTAAAATCTCTGTCACCTAATTAATAGTGTCTCAAATGATAAAACCACACTATAGTAAAATAAATGTTAACAAACTTTTATTTAACCAAATTTTTTCTGTAAAAATAACAAAACCTCGGGTTACATGGTGAGTTTCGGACAAGCATCAGGTGCACCGGAGCCTGTTCCATTGTCAGCGCTTGCACCAAAATGCCTCTTCTTGACAAGGCCATCTCTCTATCAATACACTGAAACTCGAGAGGAGCTGCTCGAATCGGCAAGGGACGTGTTCGACAACATTGCATCGGGCATCCTAAGGGTCCGGGTGAACCATATGTATCCCTTGTCATCGGCAGCACATGCATATGATGACCTTGGGAATAGAAGGACATCCGGGTCAGTTGTGTTGATTCCGTAACTCTTCAAAAGTTACAGCTTTACATGGACGATCAATGTACTGAAAAAGATTGTGCATTTGCTCTGAGTTTGCATATACTATGTTGGAAATAAATATGAAAATAATACAGTAATAAGGATCAAGTATTGCTTTATTGGTCTTTCCTTCCCAAAATGTTAGGTCACGAGCAAGCAAGCATATGTAAACACTTATATATATATATATATATATATATATATATATATATAATTATTTAAAAATTACTAACTTGTAAAAATGTAAAACAAATAATTACGCTGGTCAATTATTTTTTCATGGCTGACCATATAAAAGGTTAAATAGCGTGAATACATGTGATGCAAATATGTAGACATGAGATGATGTTGCAAACTCAAACTAACGATTACACATTGGCATCCTTATATCCCCACCAACCACATCTCCACCAACACCCTCATCTCCTACAAATGCCATTGCAAAACATCAGCAAAGCAAAACATCAATTAATTCGTGATCAGTTATCATGAAGTCAGACCTGACATTAACATGGAGTCAATAACTTTCTTTGCTTTCTCTTTGGATCAGAGAATTGAAGTAGAAAACATCTGGATTTATTCCCTCCACTTCCATTCTCTTTAGGAGTCTCATCGATCTTCCAACATCCCCTGTAATGCATAGGGAGCGGATTATTGTATTGTATGTTACAGCATTGGGCGAGACACCCCAATTCGATCATTTCACTTAAGCAACCTAAGGCATCTTCAAAGCTCTGTACCAAACAAAGGCCATCAATTACTGAACTAAACGTAAAAACATCTGCTTAACCAACCTCAGCGCCTCATCAACAGCCCCAACCCTACAAACTCCATGAATAATAATAATAATAATATTGTAAGTATGCCATCTGCTGAAACTTCAAGTACGCCATATCAAGATAATTCGACTTCACCAGCGCGTCGATCACCACCGCAATGTTCAGCCTTGTGCTCGGACTAATCCCCAGATACGACACCTGCCCGAAAACCTCATGGCAATACTTAGCCAGCCCCAACCTCCCCCAACTACCAATCAAAACACAAAGCAAATCCTCGTCGAACACGTGTCCAGCGTCCCTAACGTCCCCAAGCAATTCAGGGGACAACATGGCGGGGCCATTCCTATAAAGCTCGTAACCAACAACATGCCTCACCGACCGGTCTTTCGCCAAACCCGGGTGGGCATACAATGGAACTGTCGATGGTGAACCGGGGTTTCCTGGTTTTGCAACATGCTGACGATGAACCGGGATTCCAAGACTACCCTTGAGCTTGTGGTTTAGCAGAACTCGATGGTTTGGGTGAAATGGGGCAATTTAGAGTGGGAGTGTTGGTACATCGTGTTACGCGGAGGTCCGGACCGGGTTGATTGGAAGGAAGGGAGAAGAAGGAGCCGCCCAGTAAAATTTCGTCCCAATCGAATTGGCGAAGAATTACAAAATTAGGATTTCTCTGACTAACCCTAGCAAAATTAGGGGCGAATTTGGGGGCGACCGTTGGCCAGCTGGCTGGCGAGGAAAGCGAAGTTGAAAGGACGGACGCGGATTAGACGAGGTGGGCGCGAAAGATGACATGTATATTCTGACCGTTGGAGGACCACTTTTGAATTAATTAGGATCGCATAAGTAATTTAGGGAGTATCATTTTGTAAAATACCCATCCCGTACTTTTGTTTATTGCAGAAGGTACGAATAGGGATGGCAATTAGACCCGGATCCTAAGGGTCTACCCGGTTTTAAATCCGAAGGGTCTAAGATCCATTGACTTTGACCGGGTCCTAGATCCGAATCCTGTCCGAATCCTAATATTTAAAAAGGATAAGGGTATGGATATGGATTTATAGGATCCTACCCGGATCCTATCCGAATTATAATTATATATATAATACTTTAGAATATACCCAGTAAATTAGTAACACAAGCTATGCTATTTAACTTCAATTTTCTAATTACAAGTTACCCTATTCATCTTTAACTTCCTAGTTAAATATTTTCAACTTCAACTTCCTAATTAAATATCTTAAATTTCCGTAACCTAAAAAACTATCTTCAACTTTTATTTAAAGTCCCAAAAAATCTAAATTAAACATCCTAAAATTTTGTGACCTAAAAAAAACCTTCAAATTAAATAAGCCAACTTGTAGAGATAAAGATAAAAGTCTTATCATTATTGTGTGTTTTAATTTTATAATATATATGAATTTTGAGATTGTAGGTTTAATTTTTTCAATTAAATAATTTTTATGTACCCTAGACCCGCGGATCGATCCTGATCCTGCCCGATATTTTTGGAACCATATCCTACCTGAATCCTGCTTTTAAAAGAGGATAAAGATAAGGATTTGGGTCCACCTTCAAAAAAAAAGGATGAGAATTTGGGTTCTATAGATCCTACCCGAATCCTACCCATTACCATTCCTAGGTACGAATACCTGCAATTTTTTTGTTTTTAGCTGATTTTATAATTCTTTTGGCTCTATATTTTAGTCAATCAAATTTATAGTTTTAGGGAATGTTGAGGGCATATTCTTTGTACTCGTGCATCTTTTGGTCGACTATAAACATCTAATGAATGAAAGAATCCCAGAAGCATATTTTGTGGGTGTTTGGTTTGGCTGTTAGGGATCAGTGGTTGGCTGTTAGATATTTATCAGCCAACTTTTTAGTGTTTGGTGAATTAAAAAAAATCAGCGGTTGGAAGCCAAACGCCAATTTTTCCAACAGCTAGAATGTATAGCTGATAGAGATAACTGATAGCTGTTACAATATCAAATTACTAAATAGCCCTTAATTAAGATAATTCCTAATTAAATATTAAATTAAGAGAGACATTTTTTTAATGTTTAAAAAATAAACATAAATACTAAATATTACTATACTAAATATTAAATTAAGAGAGATATTTTTTTAATTGGTGGGAGTATAAAGATAAATAATATGTACTATATTAAATATTAAATTAAGAGAGACACTTTTTTAATTGGCAAAAGTATAAAGATAAATAATATGTATTATATTAAATATTAAAGAATGATGTTTATTAGTCAATTAACATTATAAGTAATTTTACAACCCAACAGCAACAGCCAATGCTAATTTACCAAACACTTTTGCAAAAATTGGGTATCACCTATCAGCTGAGTACTATCAGCCAACAGCTGATCAGCTGACCGCCAACAGCTAACAGCTAAATTTCATCAGCCGTACCAAACAGACCCTTTGTCGGATGGAAATTTCCCTAAATTGGAGTCAAAATCTCTTATTGATACTGTTTTTCTTTTGGATTGATCTTAGAGCATTCTAGAATTATTCGAATTGCCTAAGTTAGTATATTCTAGGAGTTTACTCTCCTAGAATAGTGGGTTTTAAGTGTTAATATTGAAATTTATTGTTTTATTATAATATTAGAACAAGTTAGTAGTTGTGTAATTTAGAGATGACTATAATGTGGTATAAAATTTATGGTTTGCTATAATAATGTTTTTTTGTCTATTTCTTTATATAAAAATATGATTATTTTTGTTCTTGTACTTTTTTCTTAGAATATGTTTTTTTTTTGTTATGAGTCACTATCTCAATAATATTTTTATTCATTCTTACAAATTGAACCAAGATTTTCTTAGTTTTTTTAAATCAACTGCCATTTGTACTCTAAATATTATATTACACTTAATTTGTTGTATTAGAATAAATTTCTTTGTATGGATTGGAAGCAGACCTCTTGAGAAACAAAGTACAAGAATTTGGTTATTTGGCTTTGCATAATTACTATTAATTGCACATAATGGAAGAAGATTGACTAAAACAAAGTAAAGCGAAACATGACATCGAGAACAAAAAGGACCAACATTTAAAAGGTTTACCGACACAATAGTCTTCCAAAGAACGATCATATCTCTCTCTTTGTCTAGATTTCCAAGTTTGCGTCCTAGAGGTTTTTATGTGCAATATCGTCAAGAAAAAATAGGATATGTCAATGGCTTTAAGTGGCTACTCTCCCAATACATCAATTAGCATGGTGCTAGACGCTCACCAATGTCTCCAAAAAAGAATTTGTGTGATGCTGGACTTACTGAAAAAACTATGGAGAGACAAAATATACACACGTTCGTGATAAAAAAAATAATTTTAAAGGATGTTTCGGTATATTGGGCACGCCATGAGAGAGCTGATTGGGCTCATGCACCATGAATATTGTAGGCCAATTTTTTTAAAGAAAAAATAAAATTTTGTTAAAATTTTCTTATCAAACCAAAAATTTTAAGTCAATATGTTCGTGAAATATACATGTACTCATTGTATTAATGTTTTGAGTTAGATAATATTTTTTATTTTAGATGATTTATGAAGGACTAAACTATAAGTTATCTATTTTGTAGTTGGCGGGAGTCTAACTGTTTTTATCAACTGTATTTACTCTAATTAAAAGGGTATCAACTATTGTCGAAGCATAAATAAAAATAATAATACTCGATCATCCTTCTATAGTTTTCTATCCTATTTTTCTCTTCTCTTCTGTTTTTCAAGAACTTCCTCTTCTGTCTTCAAGAACGTTACTTTTTTTTTTCTCCCGGTCACGAGCACGTGAGATAGGAGCCAGGATGCTAGAATCCAACAACTTGACAATCGGGAATGAACAAACAATGGACGAGAGTGTGGAGATAAATCTTTAGGGGAATGAATGGGATGAGTATTTTGATTCAGATGGCAAATTGTCACCAGGCCCATCGAATGATCTCGAAACTGGTATGCTGCGGTTGAAAGTGAATGCAAGGTTCTAATTACTAGATGGACAAGATGTTCACGGCTATTGTACCCTCCCAGGTTAGTTATCTTATCTTTTCTTTTTTTTGAGCATCGGTTGGTTAATTTCTTGTAGCATGATCGGACGTGTTTTCCTATCTTATCATCTTCAGATTTGGACATTGAAATCGTGTCTATCGTAACTAGTATCAGATGGCTCCAGGCTGAAGAAATTCCCACAATACTTAGCAATTCTGGTTTCTTTGTGATTGACGAACAACCACTGGAGAATCCACAAAGTGAGCACATCTATCTTATTTTAGTCCAGGGTCTTTGCGTTAAATTTTTCTTTCTCAAGTTTTAATATTGTTACCGTCACAGGTGGTGCTATGGCATTATTTGACCACAGTATTGTCAAACATTTCAAAACTGATGGTCGCAAGTGGAAGCCATTATATGATAGGCTCATAAATGTGAGTTTTATTTAGGTGCTTAGGTGTCATGTGTGTCTGGGATGTCAAAACACTTATAATTCTATTGTATTAAGGTTCGTGGCTAAGATAGACTAGAGGTTTATTACGCTCATTCCAAAAAGGATGCCAATTTTGTTCGTCACTAGTACAATCTACTGAGTGACTAAGTTGTTCTTCTTGTTCTAAACTATCTTGTCAGTATACGTATAAGTACCAAAATTATACTTAACCTTTTCCTTTTGTTTATTACTGATCGTCAAGCTGTTGAGTTCTAGCTGCTTGAATATTGTAATAAAAGCGTTTAGGTTTCTATAATTGCATAATTCAAAAATATTTAAAACATCATAGTAACCAAATTCCAAATGAAGTGAAAACCTTGTGTCTGGAATGCAATAAAATAATATATTCTAAATTTCAAAAATACAGAAAATAATAAGTATGCAGTTGTTATAACTAGAAAAAGGGCAAATAAAATATAACAACTTAACTTGTCAAGCAAATTATACGAGCGACGAACGAAATTGGTGATGTCTATGCGAGGAGCATAGTAACACCGTATTCTTTCCTCTTGACCGACCTGAATCCCAATGTTTCAAAAGACTGTCAAAGCCAAGAACATAACCTAAAGAATGAAAGCTATCTTTATTTTCGATCGTAGAGTTGTTTTTTCAAATATAGCTGTTATCTTTAACATTTGGAAGAGACATCTGGTTTTTTGCTGGAAAGTTTTTTTTTTATTAAAACATACCTCAAATAAAATAAAAAACCAGAAAACAACCAAGTCAGAAGCCCACAACGCACCTGCAAATCAACAATCCTGGTAGGCAGGTGGAACCTATGGAGATAAACTCACCAGCTAGCCAACAAGCCTGGCAGTCAGGTGAGGTAAAAAGAAAGAGACTATCGAAAACAATTCCTGCAGAAAAATCGGCATGACCCATTCGTTTGGAGTCTCTATAAACCCAGGCTCAGTGCCCGACACATCATCCACAGCAGGTCTCAGATGAAAATGATAACGTCTTCAAGGAACAAAACTGTGGTAGGGCTGTCCTGACATATCGCGGCCTACCAACCCTGTGAGCGATGAAGGGAGGTTCAGCCACCAGCCATCCTCCGTGAGGTGTGTCATGGCATCCGCGACAGAGTTCCCCTCCCGAAAAATATGCATGATGCAAATCAGCATCTGTGCTCGGATCTGTGTCATACGAAGCCAGTGAAAGTGCCATCTCCAAGGAACTACCGCCTGTGAGGTCTGGAATCTGGTGAGGACATACATGGAGTTGGTCTCGATCCAGAGTATGGGCCATCCACGCACATGTGCTACCTTAACTGCAAGGATAGCCGCTAGGAGCTCAGCCTCGAAAGCGAAACAACTATAAATGCTCTGACTGTAACAGCCCCTGACGAATCCTCTGCTAGTGCAAAATACCCCTGCAGATCGGCCCTGTCCCGGGGCCCCCAAGGAGCTACCATCCATATTGCAATTGAGCCAGTCCAGTGGGGGGCAGCGCTAAGTGACCTCGACGATACGTGGAGCCCGACCTGGCCTTGGTGCAATACAGAAGTCTCATAGTAGTGACTACTCATGCTCCGATGAGAAGCACCTCAATGTGTCAAAGATCACTATCTCGCTGACCAGCCTGTGGAGCAAAATAATCAAGGTATCTAAGCTCCGTTGCTGGTCACTGAAGATGCGCGCATTGCGCTCCGTCCATAAAAGTTAGCCGGCAGAAACGATAGCCACCCTCTACAGTTGATCCACCTATGGACTGAACTACTATCGTATCCCCTCTGAGATCAACTCGTTGAGGCTCAAGAAAGGCTTCCACGCAGCTCCAAAAATACCAAAAATGTACCGCCAGAATGCAGCAGCAATCAGACATCTGATCAACAAATGGTCGAGGGACTCAGCGTTGGCCAGACACATGCAGCAAATGTTCGGGCCGATAAATCCCCTAAGGAGCATAGCTTCTGTAGTAGGAAGTGTGCCAAGAATAGCATGCCATAAGAAAGCAGATCTCCTAGGGGGTATGGTCGCGTCCCAGATCCAAGATCTTCAACAAACTGGGAGGTGGCTAGGTCGGAGATGCTTATAGGCAGATCTAGAAGTCAGAAGGCCATCTCTAGAATGGGTCCATACAGTCCAATCACTACCTGGGGGACCCAACTGATGGTGTCTGATATCTTGGATAATATTCGAAAAAGCTGCACAAAATCGTCTATGAAAAACCCAATAATCATCCTGCCAATAGTCAGCAACTATAAAGGTACAGAGCGAATAAAGATGCTTCGGGAGTCCCACCCTCTCAGCTATGATGTAACTCAGCCAATTATCTAACCAGAAATTGGCTTTAGAATCCTCTCCTACTAGCACACGTGATGACCTAACAATATTCGGTAAGCAGTTCCTCACTCCCCTCTAGATAGAAGAGTGAACGTACCTCCGGGTCGTCATGTTAGTCTAGTCGATCAGGCGGGCTCGGATGCAGTCCATATACTGTACTGAGCCATGTAAGATAGTCCAGGTGAGGCAATTTAGGAATGCCAGATTCACCTGTCTGATCAATATGAGTCTGAGGCTGCCTTCCCCTTTCGGGATACAGATTCTGTCCCAAGATACCATGCAGGAGGCCTGGCTGTGGATGTCGTCGGTCCATATGAAGTTCCTCATACACGAGTCCACCTGATCTATGAGCGAAACTGGCGGCCATTGGTAGATCATCATGGAGTGCGTCAGTGAGCTGAGGATAACTGACTGCACTAGACAAGCTCTTCCTACGAAGGAAAGCGAGGAACCCTTCCACCGTTCAAACTTGCTGATGATGGTGTCTGGAAGAGACATCTGGTTGAACAAAGTGAATGACAAAGCCAAAAATTCACCTGAGATTGAACAAAGTTGGAACTATATGAAACATAAACTTAGCGCACACATAAATCTTGAGGGATGTGCTCTCACTTGTGGCATATTAAGTGGCTCTTCTTCAAGTGCAAATAGATCGGGATTGATAAGTATCAGGTCAGGTGAATCTCTTGGGTCCGAAGCCATCTGTCCCTAGATGCAGAAGTTATGATTCTAATACTAAATGCTGAAAGAATAGGAATACATATGTTCGTGATACAAACAAATAACCAGCCGAATCACTCTATAGTTAAGTTATCTTGTGGGATATTTGCTTGTATCAGGAACATGTGATCCTATTCTTTCAGTATCGAAATCATAACTATTGAATCTAGCAACAGATAGCTCCGACCCCAAAAGATTCACGCGATACTTAGCAATCCCAATCTATTTGCACTTGAGGAAGAACCACTTAATATGCCACAAAGTGAGGGATGTGAGGGTTTATACGTGGATTAAGTTTAAGTTTCATATGTATCATGTTCAACCGTAAATCTCTTCCAAATTTTAAAGACGATGACTATATTCAAAAAAGACCTTACGACTCGAAAATGAATGTAGTTTTCTTTCTTTCATTCTTTATAATGTGTTTTGGCTTTGACAGTCTTTTGAAACGTTGGGACTCAGGTTGGTCACGAGGAAAGGATACGATGTCGTGCCATTGTTCGTATACTTCTCTTGATGATTAAATTGTTCTCCTGATTTACTTGTCCAGCTCTCTAGCTATACCAACTGCATACTTATTATTAATATTATTTTTCTTCAAGATTTTAGAATTTGGTTATTCAAATGTTTTAAATATTCTTGCTTGAACTATGCATGTTAATACGGATCGAAAGAACTATGTGTAAAAACGAAAAAAAATAAGCATAAGATTTATGTGAAAAATCCAAATCAGAAAAAAAAAAAACCACGGGTCCGCGATGGCAAAGAGTTTCACTATGAAGGAGAAGCATTACAATTGATGTCTTTAACACACAATTGTCTTGTGTCATAAGACGTACAAAGAGGCATATATATATATATATATATATATATATATGTGGATAACTAACCCTAACCCTAATTTCAAATTAGGAAGAAAACTGCAAAACCAGCGCCCGCCAGTGCCACCTGAGGGGGGGCACAACGGAGAGTAGAGCTTGGAGGGCTGAACCCGACAGTGCCATTAGTTGGAAAGGGGAAACGAACTCCCCAGTTGGCCTAAACCCCCATAGAGCCATCTACGACCACGAGTGCGTGCAAGGGGCAGTCATTAATGTCTAGAGAGGACTGGTGGCTTGGGGTAGAGGTTGGTGGGATGCGGAAGCGTGAGGGAAACCTAGTCCGAGTGCACCGACAAAACTAGGACTTCCGTGTTCAGAGGATGGTACAATAAGCAGGGACGATTCAACCACTGTCCGACTTGGCTGGAGGAGTCCGACTTTGTGATAAGGGTGGATCGGCCTAGGGAGGCCACCTACGGCTGTGCTCCACGCTAGGGTTTCCAACGGCAATCGGGTGCAACTCGGCTCCTATGAACGGTTGCGAGGGGTTCTGTGTGTCGACTATCATTAGGTTCGGTAGGCCGGGGTCAGGGGGACGTCGACTATCTTAATTTGATCATGTATGTTAAAGTGGTCAAGTGGTCTTGCCAAGTATGTTCAAGTGGTCAAGTGGTTTTGCCAAGTATGTTCAAGTAATTTTGGTATGTTCAAGTGGTCAAGTAGTTTTGCCAAGTATGTTCAAGTGGTTTGGCCAAGTATGTTCAAGTGGTCAAGTGGTTTTGCCAAGTATGTTCCAGTGGTTTGGCCAAGTATGTTCAAGTGGTCAAGTGGTTTTGCCATGTTTGTACAAATGGTCAGCAATTAATTATCGGTAATTATGGTCGGTAATTTGTTCCCCTTTCTCTCTCCTTCCTTCATTACCCGTGCGCCCTCCCTCTTCCCTTTTTAAGTCGTCCAGGACCGGTCCTGAAGTTGACGTCCAGGTCTGAATCTTGTCTCGATTTCTCATGCGACGCTTGTACGTCCAGACTTTTGGATAATAGAAATGTGGCTTTAAAAAATTTACATTGATTAAATAATCAAATTAAATTGGATAATAGAAAATACATAAACAAAGAAACTTAAAAACACATACGCTAGACATAATACCAAACAGTAGATGTACTATTATTCACAGGCATCGTAAAATAATTAAAATACATTGTCATGGTCTATCTCTGAATCGTTTTTCGTTCGGGTTGGGCCGAGCTTGGTGGGCTGGGCAAGGTTAATCCCCAATTAATTTTGGGGTGAGGTCCAATTAACAAGTCTTACAATCTACTAAGAAATTTTATGCTAGAGCTCCGTAATCCTTAACTCTTTATCTTAAATCACATTAAAAAAAATTTATATTAAATCATCTTTGTTATAGTTTGTAGAGAATTTGATACATTTTGCATAATCATTTGTCATCTCATTTATCTTTAAATAATTATTGTACTTGCCAAATGAATTGGCTAACCTGGAATGCGCGGGGTATCAATACCCTGGTAAGGAGACGAGTTATCAAGGAGTTGGTTCGAGTAAATAAAGTGGGTATTCTTGGCCTTACTGAGACAAAGATGCAGCAGCCATCTGATCTTATAGTTAAGCAAATGTGGAGGAAAGAGCGATTTGGCTGGGAAGCGATTCCCTCTATTGGCAGATCAGGTGGGCTTCTTCTCCTCTGGAGTGAGCATGTCTTTAGGTGTGCCACAACTTCAAAGGGCTCGCGTTGGCTGTGTATTGAAGGTACTCTTACAACATATGATATCTCTTGTGCTATACTACTTGTTTACGGCCCCTCGGATGTCTTAGACCAGTGTCGGCTATGGGAAGAATTGGTTTCTTTGAAGAACTCGTCTGTCTCTAGTCTTTGGGTTGTCATGGGGGATTTTAATGTTGTCCTTGAGAGGCATGAACGTAAGGGTCGCTCAAATTTTGGTGCTGCTGCTTCTCGGCACTTTCGCAAGTTCATCGACGACATATGTGTAATAGATATGCCTCTGTGTGGCCGTAAGTTTACATGGAGTAATAGCGAAGCTTCTAGCCGATTGGACAGATTCTTAGTTTCGCCACAGTGGACCCAACTATTCCTAGACAGCATCCAAATTAGTTTGTTTAAAAGCGGCTCAGATCACAACCCCGTCCTTATCCGGACTGAAAATGTCAACTGGGGACCAAAACCTTTTCGTTTTTATAACGGTTTGATGTCACAGCAAGGGTTTCGTGAGAAAGTGAATGCTTGGTGGGATGGCTTTAGCTTAGAAGCTTGAGGGCCAAACTGGATTGTTTCAAAACTCAAGTTGCTCAAAGCCAGACTTCGTGCCGAATGTTTTGAGCCATTTGCTGATATGCATGATAAAGTTAGAGCAATGGAGATGGAATTAGAGGGACTCGATATGGAGTATGATGACATTAGACTAAATGATGACCAGAAGAATCGTCGCAGATTGCTCTCGCAGGAGATTTGGCACGGACAAAAGTTACTCAATTCTATGTGGCAACAATGATCGCGAGCTCAATGGGGCCTATACGGGGATAGGAACACCAAATATTTCCATGCCCTCTCCAAAGTCAGAGATAATGTAAATCACATTGGTGTCATCCAAACTTGTTGTAGAGAATACACCAACCCTGTTGATATCAAGAGAGCTGCTGTCAACCATTTTGGTAATCAGTATAAGGAAGTCCCTTGGAAAAGACCCTTGTTAGACCACTCACTCTTTGAGAAAATCTCACCCGCAACAAGCCTTGCCCTTGAGCAAATGCCCACCGATGAGGAAATCAAGCTTGCCGTTTGGAATTGCGACAGTGACAAGGCTCCGGGCCCTGATGGTTTTTGCTTTTCCTTCTACAAAGCATGCAGGGATATTATCGCAGATGACTTGTTTGCCTTCGTGAAGCACTTCTTTCGCACATCCTCTTTATTGCCAGAAGTGAAGGCTTCTTTTATCATGCTTATTCCAAAATGCCATGGGGCAAAGTTCTTTAAGGATTTTCGACCCATCTCCTTAGTGGGAAGCTTATATAAGATCATCACAAAAATATTATCCTCCAGGCTCAAGCACATCATGAGCCAAATCATAGGACCCGAACAATCTAGCTTCATCGAGGGGTGCCAACTTTTGGATAGTGTCATGATCTGCAACGAAACGATCAACTGGCTGAAGAAGACAAACTCAAATGGTGTTTTTATCAAATTGGATTTCAAGAAAGCTTTTGATTGCGTGTCTTGGAACTTTCTCGATAATATGCTTATTGCTACGGGTTTTGGTGTACGATGGAGAAGCTGGATCACTGGCTGTCTTAAGGGGTCATCGACCTCTGTTTTAATCAACAGGTCTCCCACTTGTCTTTTCACTCTTGAGAGGGGCCTCAAGCAAGGTGACCCGATGTCCCTGTACTTATTTTTGATCATTGTTGAGGGCCTACAATGTATGATTTTAAGAGCTAAAAGCCTGAACTTGATACAAGGTTTACCCTTGCCTGGGATGAATGCTAATCTCTGCCTTCTCTAGTATGCGGATGACACACTCCTCATCACCAAGCCCCACCACCAGAGCATAACTAACCTATATTATATCTTGCTTTCTTTTTCCTTGATCTCAGGTTTAACCCTTAACTTTGACAAATGCTCAATCATTGGAATCAACACAAATAGTAGCTGGACAGATTGGGCAACGAGGGCATGGGGCTGCAAAAACCAAACTCTATCGTTCAAGTACCTTGAAGTGCCGGTTGGTGCTTTGATGCGATGGAGGACATATTGGGAGTTGCTGGTTGAGCACTTCGACAAGCGTCTGTCCGCATGGAGGGGAAACTTGCTGTCCTTTGGTGGTCACATGATCCTAACCAAAGCTGTACTTTCAAGTCTGCCAATTTTTTACATGTCCATTTTCAAGATCCCTGCAGGTGTTTTGGAGACCTTGGAAGGAAAAATGAGGAAATTCTTATGGATGGGCGATCCCTCCAAACGCGGGCTCATCCTGGTGCCTTGGAGTCATGTTTGCCTTCCGGTGGATAAAGGTGGCATGGGACTAAAGCGACTGGAGTTGCAGAACGAGGCTCTACGACTTAAATGAATTTGGCGATTTCTTACAGAACCTAACACACTATGGGTCCGTATTATCTGGAGCATTCATGGAGAAGCCAACCCTGTTTCCTCCTGTCCCCTCTCGCGTATTCCTTGTCGAAGCAGATTAAAGGGCATTTGGAACTCCATATATCAGCTTGCCATTTCCTCTGCCCATTCTGCTTCTTGCTTCAGAAATAACATCAGCCTTACTCTTGGTCGGGGTGACTACATCAGAATGTGGGAAGATGCGTGGTGCTCAAATTCACTTCTGTCATGTCTCTTCCCCCGACTCTACTCACTGTCTGCACAAAAAGGATGCCCGGTGCAAAGGTTTCATCATGCGTCCAGTGATCATAACACCTGGGTCTTCGTTTGGAGGCGTGGGCTGCGTGGTTGGGAGGAAGACTCATTCCATAATCTATTGTCCATTCTCCCTCCTACCTCGACCTTGAGTAATGCTGATGATCGTGTCAGATGGACCCTTGCTCAAGACTCTGAATTTTCTGTTAACGAACTCTACAACCACCTTTTTGAAGGTTTCGCTTTCAGCGCTCCACCTGTTCTCTAGAAGAATTGGGTAAGACTAATCCTGCCCAAAGTTGGTTACTTCCTATGGACGGCTCTCCTTGGACGTATCAAAATGAGAGATAATTTTCATAGGCTTGGATTGCTTGGACATGATGATAC
The DNA here is from genome assembly GCA_012979155.1 of Hypericum perforatum. Lineage (NCBI taxonomy): Eukaryota > Viridiplantae > Streptophyta > Magnoliopsida > Malpighiales > Hypericaceae > Hypericum > Hypericum perforatum. The sequence goes on along the minus strand of SOPF01027289.1, from coordinate 21,019 downwards.
TAAGTGCCCCTTGTGTGGTGCGGATGAGGAGACTTCTGGGCATCTTTTTATCCACTGTCCCACTGTCTCTAAGGTCTGGAACTGCTTCGCTAATTACCTGAATATCCGATGGTGTTGTGCTAGCTCTCCCATGAGCTTCCTTGACTGCTAGATCGGCCTGGTTCAAGGAAAACGCCTTCAGCAAATCTGGTTCATCACTTTCGCTACTGTTTGTTGGTCTATTTGGAGAATACGCAACCGTATTGTCTTCGATGGAGTCACGACTGAGCATGGTCGGCTCTTAACTCTCATCACAAGGAAAATATCCGAGTGGATACACTGGACTGATCTGGCCAACACTTTATGCTCCCAAGATGTATGTCTATTCTTGCAATCGGTGTACCAAACTTAGGGTAATCCTGATTGTCTACTCTACAATTGGGTTGCCTGATGTTTGAACTTGTAACTTGGCGAATGAAATCAATTTACTTTTCAAAAAAAAAGTGTAGGATTCTAACAATGTTATAAGCTAAAAAATTTGGCGACTTAATATAAATAAAATATTTTTTAGTATTTACGTATTTATTACCCAAAGTTTAAATTTTAGTATTTTGATAAAAAAAACCTTTCTAATGATAGAGTTTTGACAACATGTTTCTTTTTGTTGATATTATTATTTTAGTTTAATTAAAATAATTCACATTCCGATCCTTCAAAACACAATCACGTAAAACCATTCGTGACATTATAGTGAAAATAAGATTATGATACTTTAATAATCCTTGTAAGCTACGGTCGGAATCTGTCAGTACATGTTAATTTTCTTGTCTTTAGTTTGATGCAATTTGACCAATTGAATTCTCAAGGCAAGTATCTATTTTGTTTGTCTTGAAGACAGGCATCAAATTCTGCCTTCAAGATTAGACCAACCGATTCGCTTAATTGAAAAATTCTGAACAAGGCAAAGTGTTCGTTGATGAATGAAAATGTGACGCTAACATTTGGAGTGTAATCTAATATCATAGATTAATGCACCATAGACCATAATCAAGCTTACTACTATCCTATCATATGTCCCGACTACTTCAGTTGTGAAGCCGGGAACCTTCTGCTGGAGAAAGCGTAATTAAATAAAAATGGTAAAAACTATAAAATATTTAAGTGAACTTATCTCAATAATATAAGCATATCCTTTTCACGACCCAACACACAAAGTAAAAGCTACTCGTATCTTAAAAAAAAAAAGTAAAAGCTAATTATATTCTATTCTTTGTGCCGTTGATTTATTAAAAGCTAATCATATTCTGTTCTTTCGTATACCAAGACCTCACCCGTCTCTTCTTTGCTCAATTTATCTTCCTTCCATCGATCATTTCCCTCTTTTCTTTTCTTGGACCAAAAAAAGAAGCAGAAGAAGAAGTTGGATATGGCGGGGGCCGTGGTTGATTTCGCTGTGTCCACTGTTCTGGGGACTTTGCTTGGTCCAATCAAAAGGCACATCGGTTACGCTTTCGAGTTCAGGAGCAAGGTCGACGCACTCAGCGACGAGACCAGGAATCTGAAGCTGGAGAAGGAGAGCTTGCATGAATCTATCGAAGTTGCACGAGGACGAGGGGAAGTGGTCAAGCCTCGTTTCATCAAATGGCGAAATGAGGCCGACACGGCCATTGCAGATGCCGAAGAAGTTGTCCGGAAGGGAGAGGAGACAGCTCAGAAGAGTTGCTCACTCTGTCTCAATTTCAAGGCCCGATACCGGCTGGGCAAGAAGGCGGACCAAGGAAAGCAAGGTGCGTTGTTGTTGTTGTTGTTGTTTATCTTTTAGTCCTTGAGCCAACTCTCATACACACTTATTTACTAATAGAACATATAATTATTTATTATCTGACAATATTTTTTATGGATGGTTTACTCTCATAAATTTAGTAATAAAGTGATTAGGAAGTCGGATCTAATACAATCTGATTATGCACATAACGACATAATCCTTTATAACGGGGATAAACCCAAACTCGACGAATCTATTGAAATGGTCCTCAAATCTATTGATGCTTCCAACATGTGACAAGTCATCCCAAATAATTCTTTTTTGAAACGATGCCAAAAGATACCGGTTGCTTGAGTCTTGTAAAAGATGGTATTAATTATGTTCGTTGACAAATCCAACCTTATTATTTTCCTCTTTTAAAGTAAAGCAAAATTTTATATCTCTTTGTTTGAATCTTAGGTGTTGTTCGACTATGTGCTGAAAAGGTCAGCCTAGGAATAGATATATCCTCCCTTCCTTCTCTGCAACAAATTGTTGAGCGACCCTTGGAAGGCTACGAGGCACAATCGAGGAACAGAATACTGAAGGAGGTGATGGATGCATTGTCAGATCCCAATACTACCATGGTTGGACTGTACGGAATGGGTGGTATCGGAAAAACCACTTTAGCAGAGGAGATCTATCGCCAGGCTACATCTAAGTCATTATTTTATAAGGTAGTCATAGCAAAGGTGACTGCAATGCCAGAGATAAGGGCCATTCAAGACCAGATTGCAGACTTTGTCATTGGATCAGAGTTGAAAGGGATCACTGATGATGGCAGAGCTAGTGGACTGAATCTGAGGTTGAATGAGATCTTAAAGGACAAGAAGATTTTAATAATTCTAGATGACATCTGGAGTGTGCTGCGTCTAGATAAAGTGGGGATCCCTACTGACAATAAGGGTTGCAAAATACTGATGACGTCTAGAAGACTGGATCTGTTGTCTGACATGGGGTCAACAACGAATTTTCCTCTCCAAGTTCTGTCTGAGGAGGAGTCTATGAGTTTGTTCGAGAAGAAAGTGATTGTGGTTAAGTACCGCGAGATTGCCGAGGAGATATTGGGCAGATGTGCTGGATTTCCATTATTAATTATCACGATTGCTGGCCTTCTCAAAAACAAAAATGAGGATTTGGATGCTTGGAAAAATGTCTTAACAGAACTAAAACAGTTGGACAATCAAGAAGTAAGAGATAAAGTGTACCCTATCTTGGAGCTAAGCTATGATCGTTTGCCTGGCATAGAAACCAAACAAATTTTTTTGCTCTGTGGTATTTGTAATTGGTCATCTTTCAAATTGACTGATTTGTTATGGTATAACTTTGGTTTGGGCCTGCTCCAGAAGTACACTAGTATAAGCCCAGCGAGAAGACACTTGAATTCATTGATTGGTAAACTCAAGGACTGCAGCCTTTTGGACATTGATGAGCATGGTGATATAAGGATGCATGATGTGGTCCGGGAAGTTGCTATCTCGATAGCACGCAAGGAAGGACTCGCTTATAGAAATAACAATGAGTTAACAGAGTGGCCAAGTGGGAATGATATCAACGATTGCACCAAGGTTTCAATGATCTTGATCAATATCGAGAATCTTCCTGAAAATTTGGGATGTCCAAATGTTGACTTCTTATTACTCTTCAAGAGGGGTCTAATCAACATTCCAGATTTAGCCTTTGAAGGGACTAAACAACTGAAAGTAGTTCACTTCATAGAGTTGGAATTTGTTTCTATGCCTGCATCCTTGTACTCCCTCGAAAATCTTCACACTCTGTATCTGGAAGACTACAAATTTTCGAATTTGGATGCCGCCATCGGAAAATTAAAGAACTTGGAGATCCTTAGCTTTCGCGGATCCAATTTGGAAGCATTGCCAAGTGAAGTAGGTCAACTGACTCGACTGAAGTTGTTGGATTTAGGAATGTGTCATAAACTCGACTTCATCCCAGCAAATGTCATATCAAAGCTGAACTCATTAGAAGAATTGCTTATGAGGGATAGCTTTATGAATTGGGAAATTGAAGAGCATAGCAGTGGAAGAAATGCAAGGCTTTCGGAGCTAAAATGTTTGTCTAACCTTGTATCTTTGGAGATATTTATCCCGGATGTCCGGGCATTGCCAGGATCTTTCTTCTCCATGTACTTGGAAAGATACGACATAAGGATAGGAAAAGTGTTCGAGAGGGATCTTGACTCTGGAATAACAAAGTCAATGATGGTGGACTTGAGTGCAAGCATTGATGTGCTTGAAAAGGCTAGAAATCTGTTGATGGAAGCAGAAGTTGTGTGTCTAAGTGGAAGGCTTCAAATCAATGGAGTGACAAATCTTTTTAATAGTGAAGGCTTCTCTAAATGGAAGGAACTCATCATCGTGGAATCATCTACGCTCCAACAAATTGTTGACTTTCGGACAACTGTATCTTTCACAAAGTTGAAGACACTTCATATCTCCGATTGTGACCAATTGAAGTCTCTCTTCTCGATTTCTGCGATCCGAAGTCTTCCCCAACTGGAAGAAATAAAGATACAAAATTGCGATGAAATGGAAGCACTCTTTGTTGTTGACGAGGAAAATACTCAAGTCGTGGAGTTTCGTTGTTTACGCAAGCTCAAGCTCAGGTGTCTACACAAACTTAAGTGCTTCCTTGATGTAATAACATCAAAGTCTTCAAAGACTACCTCAACAATAACTAAGCTAATGTCTCTTTTCAATGAAAAGGTATTCAGCTCATTTCTATTTCATTTGTGGCAACAAAATATCTCTTTTTTTTTCTTAATTTTGTTAAGCCTTGTTTTTTTTCTTCTTAATTTTGTTAAACCTTATTTTTTTTATAAAAAGAATTACTTAACAAGATTTGACGTTTGCCCATCAATACAGGTTGCACTTCCTAGCTTGGAGACATTGGAACTCGATTCAGTTGACAACATTGAAATGATTTGGAGCAGTGGAGTTTTCCACAAGTTGGAGTCGCTACATATTTCATATTGCGGAAGTTTGAAAATTTTATTTCCTCTAGTCATTGCCAAAACATTCTCAGAGCTCAAATTTCTATATGTAGAGGAATGTGGCAAATTGGAAGAGATCGTAGAAGCAGGAGAAGAATCAACACAAAGTCTCCCGTTCCATTTCTTCCCCCAACTTACGTCCTTGACTCTTTGGCAATTGCAAGAATTGAGAAGCTCATACCCATTTGGTCACACTGCCAAATGGTCAAACTTGGGAGAAGTGAAGATACTTGCCTGCCCGAAAACCATAGGCATTGGGTTATTTGGTGAACAAGGAAGTCCGACAGGAGTTGGCCAATCCCATATCACTAATCAAGGAAAGGTAACCTCTGATGAGATCTCTCTCTCTCTCTCTCTCTCTCTCTCTCTCTCTCTCTCTCTCTCTATATATATATATATATATATATATATATATAATCGTTCACGGGAAAAAAATTATTGTTTTTTTCGGGATTCTTAATTTTTAATTTTCGAACCTTCTTTCAGTTATTTTTTGAAAAAACTTTGAAAAATCTACTAGTTAATTTTCCTGACATAAGCCTCACCATAAACAACCTATTGTCAGGAAAAAACAATCTTTTTTATGAGATGTTTATTTATAATTTTTGAAAAATCATTTAATTATTTTTCGAAAACTTTTAAAAAATTCACTAATAAATTTACGTGACATAAATAAAACCATTTTGCCACCAAAAACAACCTATTTGTTAGGCAGATGTGATTCTTCTATTCTGTTATACAATAAATTATCTTACTCCATATTTTTAGGCATTCCCCAATTTGGAGAAGATGTCAATAGAAGGAAGCAAATTCAATTTGAATTCTCCGTCATGGTGGAGCCATGTCCCTGCACTAAAAACTCTTGAGCTACGTTCCTTCCGAGGAAGGTCGATGCTGGAACTTTCTGAGGTTGGTGCCTTTGAAAGTTTACCCAACCTCAGAGAACTTGTTGTATATGATTCACTTATTAAACAACTGTGGGAGTACAACAAGAGGAGTACCGGGTTAGATCCCCCCATTTCCGGTCTGCCATCCATAAGAATCTTGAAGCTCTTTAGAGTTGCTGGGTTGAAGCATGTAGGGAAAGGAGACTCCAAGACGGAGGACCCTTTGCTACCTTTTATTGAGTCCATACAATTGTATGGGTGCTTGAATTTGATCAGTTTGGCACCCTCACCATCTGCATCTTTCCGAAACCTATCCACTTTGGAATTATTTGGCTGCCGTAAAATGACGGGGTTGATCAATCCTTCAACGGCCACAACCATGGCCAACCTTGTCCGCTTGGAGATTCGGTATTGCATAGCCATGGAGGAGATAGTTGCAGTGGAGGAGGACGATGACCAATCACCAATAGAGTGCATCATAGTCTTTAAAAATTTGAAGACATTGAAACTTGACGATCTGCACAGCCTCAAGGGATTCTGCACGAGTGGTTGCTACTCTTTCAACTTCCCCTGTCTAGAAGATGTCGTCATACGCGGGTGCACAAGTATGAGAATCTTCTGTGATGGAGACGCAATTATGCCCAAGCTACAGAAGATGGATATTGGCGGTAGAGAATATTGTGAGGTTGATGTTAACTCAACAATCAAACAACTTTTCAAGGTTTCTCCCTCTTTCTTCCTTCATCATTTCTTTCTTTATTTTCTTGTCAGCATAATCATATTGCCACGTTTTATTGCAGGAAGTCATTGAGAGGCTAAGACTGTCTGAATTCCCGCATTTGGTAGAAAAATGGGGCACGAAAGATATACCACCATTCAAGCATTTATACGAGTTGGTGGTGGACAAGTGTGGGCCTCTTCTTCCAATTGCCGTGCCATCGAATGTGCTACCATCTCTGAGAAAATTACATATACTGGTTGTAGAGAAGTGTGAGTCTACCGAGGAAATTTTCGATCTTCATGGAATGGATCAAGAAAACAAAGAGCGGTTTGGTGTCATGTCTAACTTGCATAAACTGAAGCTAGCTGAACTACCGAAGCTAAGACATGTTTTGAATGACGATCCCCTCGGAATATTAGGCGGCTTTCGGAACCTCTCAGTGCTCGAGGTCTATAATTGCGGCAATTTGACTTACATTTTCACCATGTCAGTTGCTCTAGGTCTTGTTTCTCTAAAGAGATTGCAAGTCAAAGGATGTGGGCTTGTGGAAGTGATCATAAATCAACAAGGAGAAGAAGAAACACCAACTGCTGACAGGGATGATCACTGCACCAGTGTATTCCTTTCACTGGATGCCGTAGAGCTAGAAGACCTGCCTAGCTTCAAGGAATTTTGTTCAGGAGTTGATCATGTGTTGATATGCCCACACTTAAATAGAATTACTGTAGTGGGATGTCCTGGAGTGCGTATCTTGGGCGGACCTAGTACTGGTACTTCATCCACGGAACGTCATCCTGCGAATGGCGTTCCACATGATCAAACTCCAAATAAACAAGTTCTGCGCATTTTCAACGATCAGGTTCGTTCTAGTAGACGAGGTGTTCGGTTATGTCTCGTCTTGTATTTTTTACAAGTAATGTTTTTTCTTCCTTTCCGCAGGTCAAAATCTCAGAGCTGCTAAAACTAGATGTCCAATGGAATAGTAGCATTGACAATGCTTGGCATGAACTTATTCCACAATCATTCCTCCATAGTCTCGAGTATGTTAAACTGACGGGCTTCCCTGCCGATCATGAACTCTTGCCCCTGGATTTCGTAGAAGCCATGCCAAATCTAGAGAAGTTTCTTATCTCTGATTCTTTCTACAAGCAAATACTTCCAAGATTCGTTCGCGATGCAGGCTCCTTGGAGAAGTTGAAGTACCTTAAGTTGTTTAATTTGCCAGAACTCTGTAATCTGATTGAGGAAGAAGGTTCTCAATTGGTTTTAGTGTTCCAGCATCTCGAAGTACTTGAGGTATCAAAATGTAAGCAACTAACAAGGATTATGACTTACAAAACAGCGAGGGGTCTATTTAATCTCAAGAAAATAGTCGTCAAGGACTGCGAAGAAATGACAGAAATACTGTCAAGCAACGGAGGTGGTGAAGAAGGAGAAGAAATAGCCTTCTATTGGCTGGAGTCCTTGGAACTTAAGGGTTTATCCTGCCTCACAAACTTCTCATCAGGAAATGACACATTCAGTTTCCCACTCTTGGCAGACATGATCATCATAGAATGTCCACACATGAAGACTTTTTCTAAAAATGATCCAGGTACGCCGAATTTGTTGGCAGTTCAAATAGCAGAAATAGAAGATGAAGATCCATGGCGCTGGGAAGGTGGGCTTAACAGCACCATAAAGAAGTTGTACACCGAAATGGTATGCACAAACTCTTCCCTATATATTCCGTTTAAGACATTTTATAATGATGATTTTGATTGACATGTATTTTCTTTCTGCAGAATCCAAGTTCAACTACTTAGCAAAAATTGGCAACGTGAATGTTACGAAGTCTCATTGTTGGTGCGATATAGGTGTTAGAGGCCAAATATGTTTTTTTCCTACATTGCTTTTCAATTGTGTGATGATGTTCATTACAATACTCTGTTGTCTGTTGAATTTGATTGTGCAGGGATGTGGTTGGAGAGAAAGGAGGCTGCTTGTGCTTGAGAATAAAGGAGTCAGGCCCATCCAATGTGATCATTTTCATTCTTCTCAAAGAGGAATATGTTTTCCATTTACATTAACAACTCTTTTTATTTTTGTGACATGTTGATTGCCAAATACTCTTTTTTTCGACTTGTTTGTTTAAACAAAGCCACTGCTAGAACATTGGCTTGGAAAAGTATTTCCTTACATTACTGATAAGGCTGAATGCATTTTTTTTTAATCTCTCATGAACATGTATCATGAGCCAGGAAACGGATAAATGGAGGAATTGTTACTCGATTTATTCAAATTATTGTTTAATTGAATCTAAGATTCTTACAATTTGAACCAAGATTCACGAGCTGTCTTTTAGCAAATTTCTAATTGAGGACCATCCAAATTGGCGTTCCTCCTATGACCTGACTTGGACTTGGCATCATCAAGACGAACAATATCCGAGGATTATAATTAGCTTCGAAGGAGAAGAGGGCGGTATTCAATGTGCCATACTCGCTTGCAACATTATTATGGAAAGTGAAAAATAAGAGCTTTTAATTCTTAATTGTTTGTCTTTAGAACCAGGATTGTTTACGAAAAATTTAAGTGTTTTTTTTTTAGTTTCTCAAATTGAAGGGAACTATATTAAATGTTTGTCTTAGCGGACTTAAGTTAATAATTTAAAGACTGACAAGTTAATAACTTAACTTAATTAATAAAGTCACACTAAATTAAAAAGTTAATGAGCTATATGTTAACATTTTAATAACATGCAGACTAAGTTAATAAGCAAGCCAATAAGTAAATTATCAATTAATTTAGTAATTAGGCAGTATGAGGATTTTTTATTTATATGGTGTTATTGTTCACGAACAAATATCAAAATGGTACCCAAAAAAATTAATTTATGAAACTGGTGTCCACGGGGGACTGTTTTGAAAAAATCCCGTGTATTGAAACAGTACACGGGATTTTGCCCCGTGTATACCAATACACGGGATTTAATCCCATTTTTAGTACACGGGTCAAAATCCTGTGTTGGTCAACCGGGATAAAATCCCATATACTAAACTAATACACGGAATTTTATCCCATATACTGGTCATCAGGTAGTCAAGATTAAAATATGGACACTTAACCAATGCAAATGCAAGTGTGGAAAAATTGAAACTGGTCCGAGTTTAAGTTTGTATTGGAAAGATTCAACTCTTACTATCGTCAAGAACTCAAAAGATTCACGCGAGACTTAGCAATCCCGATCTATTTGTACTTGAGGAAGAGCCACTTAATATGCCACAAAGTGAGGGATGTGAGGGTTTATGCTTGCATTAAGTTTATGTTTCATATGTATCATGTAGTTACAACTTTGTTCAATCTTAGGTGGTTTTTTGGCTTTGTTCAACCGCAAATCTTTTCCAACTTTAAAGACGAAAGCTATATTCGAAAAAGACCCTACGACTCGAAAATAATGTAGTTTTCTTTCATTCTTTATGATATGTGTCTTGACGTTGACAGTCTTTTTAAACGTAGGGACTTAGATTGGTCACGGGAAAAGAATACGATGTTACTACGCTCGTCGCTCGTATACTTTGCTTGACGAGTAAGGTGTTCTCCTAATTTACTTGTCCATCTCTCTAGTTATACCAACTCCATACTTATTATTAATATTATTTTTCTTATTTCAGGAATTTAGAAGAGATTAATCTATTGCATTATAGACACGAGGTTAGGATCATAGTGTTTTCTGTTCATTTAGAATTTGGTTAATCATATGTTTTGGTTACTATGATGTTTTAAATATTCTTGACTTATGTTGAATTATGCAATTGCAAAAACCTAAACGCAACAATCCAAGTTCTACTACAAGGTCCAAGCAATTAGAAATCAACATCTTGACGATCGGGAATAAAACAATCGATGGAGGTGTCGAGATAAATCTTGAGGGGATGGAATATGATGCGTATTTTAATTCAGATGGTAACTTGTTACCACGTCCATCAAATGTTCTAGAATCTGGGATGCTACGTTTGAAAGTGAATAGCAAGAAGTCTTAACTGCTAGATGGCCATGATATTCATGACTACATTACTCTTTCCGGATGTGATCTCATTGACCCGCATAATGAAATTCTGGTCTTTGTTAAAAATGACGTGGTGGCAACCATCCTCCTTGGCTTGAGCCGCCTTATACATGGTTGAGACAGTTCCAATGACAGAAGCACCATGAGCATTTAACCATTGGCATAGGAACGATCCGACGCCTCCCGCAGGTGCGTGAACAAGGACTTTGTGCCCTAGTTCAACCTAGAACATCATAGAATTCATACAACGCGCAGAGGAATGGCACATTCATGTAAGAAATTTATCTTAAAGCATCGACGGATGAGAAATTGAGCTGTCATGCCCTTGGCCATGGAAGCTGCATCAACGATAGGATCCACGGAAGCAGGAACATCAACGGCCTATGTGCCGGAAAAATCTGCCGTTCGGCATATGCGCCCATAGGGTTGCCTGCATATCCTACAATATCTCCCACTTTTGTACCAGTAACTCCGGGACCCACTGCTACAACATCTTCCTACTGCCTCCACTCCTGCAATTAAGAATAAGCTATTGATACTTGAAAGAAGGGTAAGTATCAAAACCTGTGGAGTAAATGGCGTGGCTATCTTTTGACCTCCTTTGCGGAAGAATGTATCAAAAGTTAACCCGATAGCCTTGTTCCTCAGACGTATCTCATTCGCACCAGGCTCTTTGACTTCCACATCTACCCAACTCAGGACCTATCACGAAGCTCCATCAGATACAAATTTAAAAGGAAACAAGCGTCAAGGTTCAAAAATCCAACTACGACCGGGATTCTTTCGCCCTTCCGACCCTATTAGGTTGGAGAAAACACGTGAACGGGTTGGTGAAGAAGCTGGCAGACCCTTACTTGTTATTGTTGTTCATTTTGGGCCTACTGATTGATTATAGGTTATTCGGCCCACTTCGCTTCTGTTACGATCTGGCCCGTTTCTAAATTGGGCTTGGTGATGTGGGCGTCAGGAAAGATTCGTCCCCCGGCTCGTCATATTAGAAAGCCAAAAGTTCAATAATAATTACGTGTGCTACTTGCTCTGTGATCCTCAGATACTTAGAAATTTTTTACGAGCCAAAATTTACTCGAATCTAGTTCGCAACATGAAGTGGTATACCCAGAGGCGGAGCCATAAAATTTAACGAGAGGGGTCAATTTTTAACTTTTTTAAGATTTATACTTAATTTCAAATTTGATTAATTTTTTTTATGAGGTAAATTTTTAATTTTAATGAGGACATATACTAAAAATATAAAAAATTATCAAACAATTTTTTTTTAAGTGGGGGCAATTGCCCCCACTGTTTTATACATGGCTCCGTCATTGGGTATACCACGTAAAATTTAACGAGAGGGGTCAATTTTTAATTTTTTTAAGATTTATACTTAATTTCAAATTTGATTAATTTTTTTATGAAGTCAATTTTTAATTTTAATCAGGTCATATACTAAAAATATAAAAAATTATCAAACGGGGCAATTGTTTTATACATGGCTTTTTTTTAAATCAGGTAATATCCAAATTAAATATTTCTTTTCAACTCCCCCCCTCCCCCCTAGTTTTTTAGTTTTTAACCACTTTGTTTCAGATATATCATGTTTGTTTCCTCCCTCATGTTGATAAAATAAGAGCATTCGAATCTTGGAAACAACACATTTTGAATTATCCAAATTATTGTTGGGAAAACTCTCTCTTTCGCGACTCGTGAAGTTAAGATAAGCACTTGGACTTCAAAGATAATAATGGGAGCACACGACTATAATTCTCCAATAAGGAGATTCTTTCACTATATAAGAAGAATAGTAAAACTACAAGGATGTACTTACAAAATTGACTAACTCCACGATGGTTCACTCATGCTTGGGGACAACGACTTCCCAAACTATCTCTCATCTCACCCTATAGTGATTCACTCACGCTTAGGGACAACGACTTTCCAAGCTATCTCTCATCTCACCCTATGGTGACTCACTCACACTTGGGGACAACAACTTCCCAAGCTATTTCTCATCTCACCCTATGGTGACTCACTCAAGCTTGGGGATCTCTTTTCACTTGAAGAGACTCTTGACCTCTCTCACTCTAAGAGGTGGATCCATCTTTCATATTGGATCAAATAGGGATGAAGCCTCCTACCCCTATTTATACTACTCCACCTCCTCAATGAACGGTGGAGATTAATTATATCCAATGGTAGAGATTGGTTCTCTAGAATGCTCCACACACTCTAGAAATCTCTACACTCTTGCACTCTAGAATACTCCATACACTCTAGCAATCTCCACACTCTTCTACTCCCTTCCATTACCTTCCACACTCTTCCATAAGGTTCCAGAAGATTTTACACATCTCCAAATGTTTCGGAGGATTCCACACTCTTCTACAAGATTCTAGAGAGTTCTACATCTCTCTAGAGTTCTCCGAATTATTTTAGAAAATTCTAAAATCTTCTAGAAATATTTAAAATTTTCCAAAACTCTCCAATTAAGGAGGGACCCCAATAATTATTGATCAAGTTTCAGCTGCAGCCGTAACATGCAAGTCTAGTGCATACGTATCATATACTAATACGTGTGATGCATGTGAGAACATGCATCCGTTTAGCTTTAGTTTATGTCGTCTTGTCACGTTTTAGGAAGTGTTAAGTTGAGTCTTGTCTATGTTTTGTTTCATTTTGATTAATTGGTCAAGGAGAAGATTACCTATTGTTTTGGTGTGTTTTGTAGGTATTTGGAGCATCTTGGGAGCTAAGGCAAGGACCGGAGTACATAAGCGATGAGTCGAGCTAGAAATCGGAAGTTTGAAGGAAAACGTGAGTGGGGCAGATTGCTACCCCAACGTACGCTGGCTTGGCCAGCGTACGTTGGCCTTGCTCGGGAAGTTCTGCTCGGGAGGCAGAGAGCAACCCCAACGTACGCTGGCTAGGCCAACGTACGCTGGGGGTGCTCGGGGGAAAAGATGACAGAGGCAGAGAGCAACCCCAACGTACGCTGGCCTAGCCAACGTACGCTGGGGTTCGACAGCCAACATTAAGAATTGCTTCACCAAACTTCCCACTTACCTTTGTCTTCACTTTTGAGGTGGAAAGCAACGGGAAGGAGGCAAAGACAAGGAGGAGGCCAGCAGGAGAACACACTTGGGGAGAAAAAGAAGAAGAAGAACAAGTTTTAGTGTAGAACTCTCCAAGACAAAAACATTAGTTGTTAGTTTTTACTTTGTGTTCTTGAATTGATCTTGAGGATATTGTAACATTGGATTCGATATAATCAAGGTACTTTCATTGTCTTCTTTGATTGCAAGTTTATCTTTATATTTGAAGTTCTTATTTAAGGTAGATCAATGAATGCTTATATTTTGATCAAGGATGACAACTTGGTTTAGATTATAGCCTTCATTCGTTTATTGGAGAAAAACTTGATATTGCTAATGAATCTAGGCCTGACAACTTGGATTTATAATCGATATTGAGATTTTAGCACAGTAGTATTAGATCATCAACCCAACGATCCATTCGCTTAGCTTAAGATTTAAGAATACATCATCCGGTACTTGACGAACAAATCCGTTTTCTATTCCCTGTGGAGACGATCTAACCTATCACTATATTACTTGTGCGATCGTGTATCCTTGCACGTATAATTGATCCAACTTTGGACGCATCAACGTGCATCACCAAATAATTTGCAAAACATATTCTTCAATTGAATTAACCATATAATCTAAAGGTCACAAGTAAACAAGCTAAGCTTAACGAACTGTAACCAAATACTTAAACTCCTCGCAAGGATTTGATTTCGACAGCCGCAGGGATTTTAGATTTTAAGGCTGATTTAAGCAATTCAACAACCTGCACGAAGAGAGAACACACAATATTATCAAAGTGGCAAAAAAAATCTTAGACATATACGTGAACCAACTCTAATAAAACTTACTTCGTCAGAGTGGCATTTTAATGTCACAGTCTTGAGGCTTGCCGTTGAGCATATGACACTTACAAGCATTCTTATATTTGACGAGTTCAACTCTTGCAAACTACCGATGTTGACTTCCAAATGCTGAGGACTGAGTAACATAATCCTCCTCTTTATAAGACTCATAATCTGAAAGAAAGACAGAAAGAAAGATTATTAAAAATGTGAATGTGTGTATATATCTGAAAGGATAAATGAAAAACTAATTAAGATTGGCATGTGCGTACGTACCCCTGTATTGTCAATATCTATCTCTAATATACGGATGTAGTTTAAATTTCGGAGAAACTTATTCAGAGATTTCATTTGAGAAATTAGCAACCAAGGTGATGATTTAAGGGAGACCTTTCCAAAGCTGGGCATGCTTTGTGGATCGATTTCAAGAGCTCCTACCATGACAGCCGCACGAGTATCGGAGGCACAAAGGGCTTCAGCCGAAATTCTGTAGAACGTACAACGTCCAGTGGAGGAGGTATTGGTGATATGGAAGTCCTTAAGAGAAGAGGGACCGACGATGACAAGCCTCAGAGGGCTAAGTCGACAATCATCAACCATCAAGCTTTTTAGCTCTCCTCCACATTCAACGGTGATTTCACAGCTTAAGCGCAAGTTCAAGGATTTTTCAATTCTAAGATGCTCGAGGGATGGACATCGAATAGATGTGTCAGCTTCTACGATGCAACCGGAGATGGCGAGGCATTCAAGAGAAGAGCTTGTAATAGAAAGGGGTGTGATAAAGCGGACAACTTCAAGATTCAGTGTTTTAAGTGATGCGAAATGGCGAGATATCCATTCACCAAGAAGACAATGATGGTCCACCATTATTGAACTCAAACTTAAGACCTGAATGGAGGCAAAGTCCATTGGCAGGCAATTTAGCCGGCCTCCCCAAAGCGTCAGTCTCAAAATTCTTGTTACCGTGGAAGCCCTACCGAGGCAGTTTGGCAGGATGAAGGAGCTTTCTATATCCGCGAAAAACCCGATATCGATCTCTTCGGAATTACAACTTACAGCCTTGTTCACCCAGCGATGGAATAGGGATGTTGGAGAAAAATCTCTGCAGTTGTGGCAACGCCAATGAAGGCGAAATTCGTGCATCTTCAGCAACTCTGACCCATCTTGCGCATCTAACAACTTGTAAAGAAGCTTCCTAAGACCTATACACTTGCTTGTGCAACTTTTGCTATCATCAAAGTTCACATCGAAGAGCATGTAATGGCTAGATGTACAACGCTCTCGGCATCTTGGGGACACGAGACAGAGTCGTGCTACATCGTTCGCTCCCAGGAAAGACAAGATGTGATGGAAGACTAGAACCGGGAGTTCGCTTAACCTGTCGAGATTCTGATCATCGTTTCCACGCATGGCCATGGCTTCAGCGATCTGCATCTTGTGCGAAGGCTCAAGCATGACAAAATCGCTTTCTGCCAGGCGGAAAGGATCAGTTAAAGTTCGTCTTTGGACTCAAACACTATCAGATTGCCTCCTCCCGAAAATGTTCACTCTGTTACCGAAAAAAAAAATTCAACTCTTATTACCTATATCAACTGGCAGTTTTCTTCGTACAAGCTTCAACCCTAGCCTGACCATAGAAAAACAAAGTTTCGAAGTAGCTACGGAAACGGAACCGACTGTTTAGGGTTTAGGGTTTAATTGCCTAAGTTTTTATGATCATGGTACATGTATATATTATTTCCGAAACAGTTGGATTTCTGATAGCTAACCTAATTTGCAGTTGATTAATCAAGTGAGAACTCTTTGTCTGGTAAAAGTCCAAAATCCTCCGACAACTGATTGTTATTAATTTAAAATCTCATTGTGTTTAGCAAGGTTTTTAAAAATATGGTCCGACCGATGGTCTGATCGGTCGGACCGTAAATCGGACATAAGTCCGGGTCATTTTTGGGGTAAGAAATGGTATCCGGTCTGACCAAATAAAATCTGATCGAACCGGATAATTCTCTCAGAATATCAGGTCAGGCCAGATGATTCGTACAGAAATATGGTATTTTTTATATTTTTAATTATTAGTTATATATATCTATATACCTATATATATTTCAAAAAATTACATTAAAATAGAAAAAAAGAAATTCTGGTCCGATTAATAGTTGGACTCGGACCGGCTGACCCAGAGATCGAATCGAATTCCAGGTCGACCTCCATATCTTTTTTAAGAACCCTGGTGTTTAGAATGTTTAGGCTATCAATTTTTTCCGGGGTGGTGCAAAGATTACGTATCTACAAAATTTTGGCTGGTAGTGTTGTTGACACGACGATAACGACCTTCCATAAATCAAGGTTTCGATTTTTTTCTAGCTGATTGGATTTAATACGGAGCTAGAGAGCAACTTTTATAAAATGATAGTTTATCAAATTGCAACACAAACTTTAACTTCTAATTATTATATTAATTCCATATAGATCAGTAGATCACCATTCATTATTTTTAGTGAAGTGGCCCATACCATACCTCCCAAAAGGACATAGGTCACAGCTCAAATCTCCACTTCCATACAAAACACAAAGACATCATTATTACTTGACCTAAACCATGTTCTAGCTAATCGAAGTTCACAAGCGACCTATAAATGGCTCCGGGCTTCCACCCATCGGGGATCACATTGCTCGCCACCAACGTCTCGTTGGTGTACTGTGACGTCAGCTTAATGGAGAACGGAGGCTGCAACTCCTCGCCGGCGTCCAGCTTCCATATAGCTCCCCATGATTGCTGCATCTCCTTCCATCCCTCCGGTTCGCCGGCCGCCTGTTTTAAGCCCACGCCGGCCAAGTTGCCGCTTCCATCTTCATATTCGATCACCACGGCGAAGTAGCTGGGGTTTGACCCCTGGTCAACGCGGAACACTATGGTTTTCCCTGGATACTCGCACGCCACCCTGCCAAACATAATATGATTACATTGATTTTCAATTGGCCCAATCATAATTATACAAACATCAAATAGTTCGAACATTATGCTATATTTTTTGAAAGGTGTTAATGTGTGCTATTAGAGTATTAGTTTATAATTCGACTGGCCAACGACATTGGTTCGTAGCGGTGACACAACGACAACCTCCGTAAATCAAGGTTTCGATATTTTTCAAGTTGATTTGATTTAATAGGTAGCTAGAGAGAAAGTAAAGTTTATACACGAAAGTCATCTTTGTATTGCCTTCCGCATTTAATTTACCATGGTTACAATATGATTTGATATAATGAATAATTAGTATTTTAATCAGCAACGCGCCATGTAGGCACAGACATACAAACAGCACCAACACAATTATTCTCTAAGCACAGTAGATGTGCTTAATCTTGTCCTATTAAGCCACCAACAATTAACCAGTTTTGACATCTCTTCAATTTAGAGCAAAACAACATGTCAGTTTCATGTGAGAAATTCTTAAAATTGGTGTCACTTTCTCTTTCAAGTTTGATCGAATTTTCCTTAGTCTCGCCCCTAACCAATTTAAATATGGATTGATACGTCCTGCGTACCAATAGATTTTCAAAATTTTAATATTTTGGATAGTTAAAATATATCATTCTAAATTGGGACCAACCGTCAAAAGTACTCGTGTACACATGGGACAACTTAGGCTGCAGCATAAAAGAAAATGGTGAGTACCTGGAGTATCGAACTTGCAGCATTCCGGCGTCACGGAGATCATTCTCATGGCCGGGAATAGCCATCGCCCCGAAGGAGGTACCGCTTAGATCAAAATGAGCCGATTCCGAGACGCATCCCGGGCAGGAGTCCGTTATCACCACCCTCACCGGCTTCTTTGAGCAATACTTATTTTTGGTGCACCTTACCTACATTTAACACAATACTCGTAAGATTTCGATCTGATTCAAGTGATAAATGACAGGACAAAAATCCGAAATATGAGGCAAATCGAAGAGAAACGTTTAAGATTAGAAGAAAAAACACAATAAATGCATAAGAAATAGGATTCAAAATATATACCTGGTAGCATGATCCACATTCCTTGCCAGAATTGTAAAGAGATGGCCCAACTGAAGTAACCCTTGAAGCAAAGGGCGCTTGCGAAACTGTGCTTCCATATCCACAAGAACCTCCTGAATTATGTAATGTCATCACTAAATCCATAATCTCGTTATTCTTATAAATATTTCCGTCGTTTTGATTCAGATTTTCCAAACTTATAATTTGGTTCAAACAATTCATGACTTTTCATGTGATATACTCTTACGGCTCTAAAGCGAATTCAATTTGGTCTGATGTTTGACGAACTTGACACCTCTAGGGTAATAAAATCATGTGATAACAATGCCCCACTATATTAATCCATTTTAATAATATATTAGGTCTTCATATCGACTTATATTTTGATATTATATTGTTTTTGTCCTTTGATGAGCGGCTAAAAATAGAGAGTATTTGAGATAGTATTATAAACCAAAGTTTCAAAACCGGAAACATAAATTAAAAGACTTGTATTTTGGCATATCAATCTCTCTTACCATCGCTTCCGGCCCCGTCCGGTGCGCCATACCAAGTAGCTCCGGCGGAAGACCAATGCACACCGGAGCTTGACGAGAGGTCTATCAATTTTCTAGGATTGAACGCAAAAGCGACCTTCAGGTCGCCGACCACGAGCATTATCAGCAGTAGCAAGTACGTGGCCATATTTTGACTAACTAATGAATTTGGAGCTTCCAATTAAGGTGGTTAGTTGGGAATTAATAAACTCAAGTGTTTTTGTGCTTTTTCTTGCGTATCCTTGCATGTTATTTATAGGGGGAAACCACGTGCATGTCGCTCTCTCTTTTGACGTACTGCAACGCTGCTGCATTTTTAAATCGTGATATTTAAAAATGACTAAATTATTCCTTTCTACTCATAAATGAATTTTTTTTAATAACTAGAAGAAGTTTAGATTATTTAATATTTTAATGCTAAATAATAATTAATGTGATACTATATAAATGATATTCTGTGAAAAAGCATAATTGCTTTGATTTATATATACATATCCACATGATGTACATTATTTTTAGATTTTTGAAGTTGGATCGAAAAAGAAAAGTCTATGTTTCAAAATATATTGTTTATAAGTAGATATATTCCCGTTTTGTATACATCTACCTTGACCTCATCTTTTTGTAGTTATGAATTTCCGTAAGTAAAGAATGTCTACAGAATGGGGTATTTTTATGATTCCCTTGTCTGTTATATACTAAAAAGTTTCATGCATATATATGACAGATCAAAGTATTGCCGCCCTGGAATATAAAATACTTATTCGGTCTCTTGGACGGAGGAGAAAGAAGGGAAGAAGTTGATATTTAGGCCACTGAAGAATTGACCACCTATAGTTAATTTACATTTATACTTATCTCAAGGAATTAATAATTTCTTATAAAATATATCTTTATATATTTGAATATATTAAACTTTTAACTTCTTTTGTGTACGTGAAAGTATATTATTTCCTAAAACCTCCACACCTAACACAGTTTTGAGGTAATAAATAAGTGAATTTTTTTCATTTATATATTCTGCTTAACGAACTTTCACTTCGATTATAAAACTCTTCGATGTAGATTTTCAAACTAAGTCAAGAAACATAATGGACCGAAATTCGCAAGTTATTGATTTCGATTTTCTTGCCATGAGATATAGATTATGCAACAAATAACAAGAAAAAAATCATACTTTGAAATATTATTGGAAATTTTATATTAAATTTAAAAATAATATAATGCATACATATATTTCGTTTTTTAAGTTAAACTTTCCACTCTTTTTATTTCTCCGAGACAGGGACATCAATGATATAATAGTAAAGTTGCGAAAGAGAAGCAACCGTGACCGTCTGCTTAACCTTTTGTTTTTCCTAGCGGAAAACATAACCATCTAACTTACAAAGTAACAAATGTATGTGCACTCGGAGTTAGGAGCTTCTTCCATGTAATGATTTTTTTTACTTTAGTCAGAGCAAATTAATTTTTTTAAGAAAGTATGGACACTCTTTTCGCCGAGAATGCGCCGGATTTGAGTCAAATCAAATATATTTGAAAATTGAAAAACTTATTCAATTGGTAATTGTTGGGAGAATTCAGAAATAGTGCAAACTTCAGAGAATGGCGCTCCATTCTTTAACAATTCCAAGAACTAAACTCTCATTAATCACGGCTACGGAGCAGGGCACCATGTGGATAAAAAAAGTTTGGACTACAACTCTACGTTAACGATTAATTGACTGCTCAGTCTAACGTTTCTAGTTTTTCTATAAAAAAAGTCTAACCGATCTAATTATTTGCGCAAAATTCATTTGTTCTCCGAATATCGCCAGAACTAATGTATCTAATTTCCAAACTTTTTACGATGAAAATAATTTTTAATAAGTATTTAATATTGTTAAGTTCAAAATGACTTTTTTCCGAGTTTATTATTATGTTTGTTTTATAAATTTGAATTTAGCTCTTTAAGTGGATTAATGAGAATGTTGATCTATTCTTTCGGATATGCTTTTGAGTTAAAATTTGAGTACAGGGCCCCGGAGACTTCCCTTATATTGATCATGGTTGAATTTATGGTATTTAATAAAAATTTCTATAAATGAATAA